>CAUYRH010043592.1:0-31496 GCA_963574655.1 Perodicticus potto | reverse complement strand
TTTTTTTTTTTTTTTTGAGACAGAGCCTCAAGCTGTCACCCTTGGTAGAGTGCTGTGTCATCACAGCTCACAGCAACCTCCAATTCCTGGGCTCAAGCGATTCTCTTGCCTCTGCCTCCCAAGTAGCTGGGACTACAGGCGCCCGCCACAACGCCCGGCCATTTTTTGGTCACAGCCGTCATTGTTGTTTGGCGGGCCCGGACTGGATTCGAACCCGCCAGCTCAGGTGTACGTGGCTGGTGCCTTAGCCCATTGAGCCACAGGCACCGAGCCAGCAGGTACTATCTTAAATTCCTAGAAGGCAGTAACTATCAAAATTCATCTAAATAATAATTCATGCAACTAGGTATTTAATAATGCAGTTTGTAAAAGAATCTAATTTCCCCTTCTTTTCTGGAATCATAATCTTAATGATCAAGTTAACTCATTTTACTTCTCTCAGCATGGAAAAATTGTTTAAAGACAATTTTTTAACCTAATGAAAATATTACTTTTGAATTTAGTTTCTAAATGAAACTAATAGTATCTAAAATATATGTGACCTATTAAATACACAAGCATTAACTATTCAAGATTGATTTATTAATATTTCCTTGGCTGGAGGCCAATTAAAAGAGGACAGTTATTAGCTCTGAAACCTATTAGATCAGAAAATCGGTTTCCTTCAATTTTTACCTAAAGAAATAAGAAAGAAAAGAAAAGAAGAAGGAAAAGCACTACTTTCCAACTCAACATTTCCTTTCCCTTCTCAAAATGTATCTTTATAATAGGCATATTAGAGTTGTCCTTATAATAAACAAACATCAAAAGTTTAACTCACATCTTATAGTTTTTTTACTTACTATACATATGTACACACTCAAAAATATAAAATTTCCTTCCTTTGAATATTCAAAATAATATGAAATCAAACTGAAATCTAATTTTGATAAGATTTTATCTGTTTTTCTACTTTTAAGAATGGATAATTATGACCTCAGTCTTTAAGTAGATCTGAAACTCCCAAATGGAGTAGACTCTCTTTTTTATATTTCTTTGAGTGGGAGAAAATGGCCCATTCTCCCTTGGTCACACCTTCCACAGCTTCTCTTAGCCCTGACAATCAAAAAGTTTTTCTTAGGTTCTACCTTAAATTTCTCCTATGTCAATTCATAATTGTTCTCTCATAACTTCTCTCTGAAGAATTTACAAGACAGCCAGTCTCTATCCTTCTACCACATCATCGTATTCTATTCATTTCCTTTTCTGGTATTCTTCTCAAATTAATTAAAACTTGATATCCTAGCTCTATTTCTTTTGAGCCTTTTATCATATTGTTACTTTTTTTTGCTGCTAGAGAAGTCATAGACTACTCAGAACAAAAGGTCCCTCTCTATGCTTCTGGCTATCCATCATAAAAATGCAAAAATAATGCCTAACTATCTTTATCACAAGACAAATAGAAAAAAAATAAGCCCTATACCCATAATAGAATAAGTGTCTGTGTTAAATAATTGAGATCTCCACCAAAAATCACCCAGAGGCAAAAGACAAACCCAAACAGTAATATGAAGATCTACTTTCATAAATTTATTTGAGATTGAGAAAAAGACTATGCCTACTCCTGTATCTTCTAACTCAAAGCAGAATGCCACAAGTAAAATCAGTATCCTAACATACCTCCTCTTCTCCCTGGCTTCCACAGAGGAGTCTGTTCCAGTAATGGGGAGCACAGTGGCAGTTGTAACCCCACTGGCAGTGCTAGGTGAAGGACGATTGGTGATCACACAGAGCGGAGTGGTAGAAGAGACACTGTCTGCTGTTTTCTCTGCTATTGAGTCAGCTTGGGATTTGTGAGGAATCCTGAAATCCAAAAAGAAATAGGCAGAAAGAGAATGCTTAGGTATGCTATACAACAAAGCCCTGGTACAAAGATACAATGGTTAGGGAGAGGTTTAACTAGAGAATCTTCTTGCTCAGATTTTGTTCATTGGTTTGTATTTTATTTTGAGCTCTTAAATCTTGAAACAGTATGATTATATATTTAGTCTACCATTCCTTTTCCTAAGGAGTTATATTTCATGAGATTTTTTTTTGGGGGGGGAGCAGAGATTAAAAAACAAAAATCATTAACTATAGCATAAGACAAGACAGTGACACATGCAAGAGTGCCTTAAATGACTCCCTAGTAACATCTGGACTCCACACACATACACACAGAAACAGGGTCTTCTTACACATAAAAAAGACACAACAGTCACTTACGATATTAGTCTCCACCTGTCCCTTAATTTTTGGCAGTGGGAGTCTTTGTGGTAGTCCTCAGCCTAGATCTGACGACCATCTTCTTGGAGTACCCAGAGACAATTGATAAATACTCTATAATCCCAGTATGTTTAGTTCTCCCTCACCTAGTTCAGCAACTGCTTTCTTACCATTTAACCAAATGTCCCATTGTTTATATTCATAACTGCCTAAGTGAGGAATTGAAAGAAAAACCCAAATAGGATTCTACATATAACCTTAACTACAGCCTTTTCAACAACAATCTGTATAATTAAACTCATTTACATGAAAATAAGATCTTTGTTTTTTAACAAAGAGTTGGGAGCAACCATTGGCTCTCTACCCAAAAAAGCTATCATTTGTGATGTCAGCTCGTTGCTGGGTAACAGAGATCCAAAATTGATACAGAGATGCAGAAGCATGTATGTTAAATTCTGTTTTTTCCACCTACTCTCAATTATCAGAAATGTTTGCAAGTAGCTATAAGCTTACTTCCAAATAATATTATTAGAATAAGCTTGAAAGAAGTAAGTAGAACATAAAAATCCAAAATAAATATGGTATCTAGATACAAATATAAAAATAGAATACTTTTAAAGATGGAAGCAATATCTAAATAATACAAGCTACTTCTCTAGAAGCAATTAATGACTCAGAAAAAAGGTGAATTTATGTATTTATTCATGCCTGTATGTATGTATGTATGTATGTATGCATTTATTTATTTATTTATTTTGGAGCTGTCTCTATTACCTAGGCAGCACAGTGGCATCATCACAGCCCACTGCAAACTCTAACTCCTGAGCTCAAGTGATCCTCCTGCTTCAGACTCCTGAGTAGCTAGGACTATAGGCACAAGCCCTCATACCCAGCTACTTTAAAAAAATTATTTTTGTAGAGATGGGGTTTCACTATGTTGCTCAGGCTGGTCTTAAACTTCTGGCCTCAAGCACTCCTTCTCCCTTGTCCTCCCAAAGTGCTAGGATTACAGGTATAAGCTATCATAACTACCTTATATTTATTTTTTATTTTTTAATTAAAAAAAATTGAAGAAAAAATAATTCCTCAGACTTAAAAGATATGAGCCTCATAAATTAGCCAGAAACACAGCTATAAAAAATTATACTTATCAAAACTTTACCTGAAGTTCTTTTTTAAGTTAACATATTTTGGTCTTTTTATAATTTCTTATGCTATAGAAATGCCAAGAATTGTTGGCACCTGTAGCTCAGTGGCTAGGGTGCCAGCCACATACACTCAAGTTGGCAAGTTCGAACCTGGCCTAGGCCTGCCAAACAATGACAACGACAACAACAACAACAACAACAACAACAACAACAACAT
This sequence comes from Perodicticus potto, assembly GCA_963574655.1. NCBI lineage: Eukaryota > Metazoa > Chordata > Mammalia > Primates > Lorisidae > Perodicticus > Perodicticus potto. The sequence goes on along the minus strand of CAUYRH010043592.1, from coordinate 27,887 downwards.
AGCCGGGCACTGTGGCGGGCACCTGTAGTCGCAGCTACTTGGGAGGCTGAGGCAAGAGAATCACTTAAGCTCAAGAGTTGGAGGGTGCTTTGAGCTGGGATGCCACAGCACTCTACCAAGGGTGACCTAGTGAGACTCCGTCTCAAAAAAAGAAAAAAAAAAACCCAGAAACGCCAAGGATTTAATTTTACTACATTATATAATATGAATTTTTCTATTACTTTGAAATGTGATGTGATTTTATAAGTAGATTATTAGGAGCAGAAAAGGAAAAACTCTAGAACAGGGATCAGAGGCTACACAATCGAGAATAAATATGGAAAAAACCACTTGGAACTACATTTAAGCCAATTTAACCTCTCTGATCTCTTCTTCATTCATAAAATGGAAATAATGATACAGGGTTCTTGTAATGATTAAATAAAATAATGTATGCATAATACCTTAACTAGTAACCAGAATAAATTATAAACTCAGTGGAAACAAAACTAGTGACAAAATAGACAAGAGCTTTGAAACAGACAAATCTGAGTTCAAATCCCACCTTAGTTCCTCACTGGCTATGTGACCCTGAGCAGATGATTAAGGTTTTGGTTTCAGTTTCCTCATCTATAAAATAATACTTCTTATACTGGGGGGCTCGTTACGAGACTATAATATATTGTGTCTGGGTGGCACCTGTGGCTCAAAGGAGTAGGGTGCCAGCCCCATATGCGGGAAGTGACAGGTTGAAACCCAGGCCCAGCCAAAAACTGCAAAAAAAAAAAAAAAAGTGTGTGTCTGAGTCAGCTAGTTACCCAACCCATCTCCATTGTCCTTTTCTTTCTTACTAAGAGAATTCTATATTAGTGAGGGCCACAAAGAACCTAGTTAAAATTCACATTCAAAGTCTCCCTGGCTGGTACGGTATTCAATGCGATATAAACAGAAAACTAGTACTTCTAGGAAAATTCTCAGTTCAGAGGTATTCCCTCTTTGCCTGCTTCTACCTTTCTTCCTTCTCCCTGCCTAGAATGCAGCCATGATAGCTAGAGTTCCAGCAGTTATTTTGGACAGTTAGGAAACCCACAGAAATTGAAACCATGATGTAAACACTGTGGATCAGAAAGACAGAAAGAATTTGGATCCTTTAATGACTTTAGAGCTACTGTGCCAGCTTTGCCTATTACTGGAATTCCTAAAGTGCCAGAAAAAAGTTAATCTTTATCTTATTGAAGCCACTATTCTTTGGATTCACAGTTATGTGTCAATAAACCAAATCCTAATATAATTTTCATACAGTACCTAACACAATACCTATCACATAAAGGGGTTCAACAAATGGCAGCTGTGATTACTCTCCCCTAATTCTAGCTCTTAATACTCAAGTAAACTCTGTATTTCAATTTCTTCATCAAAGGTAGTAACATTTACTATGTCTAAATAACTGGATTATTATGGGGACCTAACAAATTTCTACCAAACAATACATTATTAACAATCCATCATAATCCTGTCCCTCCTGGACAAATTAATGATTACCATTTATTCACTTATTTGGGGGAAAGAAACTTAGTAAGCTGACAAATATCAATCATGCACCACTATCATGGATGAGTGTTCTTATAGCAACACTATCATTATTAACACGTTTTAATTTTCTTTGTGTTAGCTGTAGAAACAAGACTCAAACTAGGAGACTCTTTGCTACACCCAAAGCTAAAAGGTCTTTAACCATACATAAAGAATTAAAAACCACAGTTAAAATCACAGCCACAATTCTGCTGTACTTTCACAATAACTACCCCTTAGATAAACTCAAAACCAAGAAGATACTGCCCCATAACACAGTTTAGACAAACATACATCTCTCCCTTCTCACAATGTTTCTAGTGAGACACTCTCATTGGCTGGAAGTTTTTCTTTTTTCCTTTTTTCTTTTTTTTGACTTTATTCAAATTATTATGAGGGTACAATTGTTAGGTTACATTGTTCTCACTTCCAGGGTAAAGTTCCATTTGTAGAAGAGCCCCTTGCCCAGGGGGCGTGTTATATACCCTCACAATGTGCATATTAGGTGAGATCCCACCTCTTGCCCATCCTCTTTCTGCCATACATCCTCCTTTCTCCCCCCTCCCACTTCCTTCTACCCTTGAACTGGACTGTAATAGTGTTTTACCATTCTTAGGAACATGTAATTGTTTATATATTGATTTCATATAAGGATGGAATACATTGGATATTTATCTTTCTATTCTTGCAATCCTTTACTAAGAAGAATGTATTTCAACTCCATCCAGGTAAAAGTAAAAGATATAAAGTCTCTGTACTTTTTATGTCCTTTTTATTATGGCTGCATAATATTCCATGGTATACATATACCACAGTTTGTTGATCCCTTCACGGGTGAATGAACACTTAGGTTGCTTCCACAACTTGACAATTATGAATTGAGCTGGCTGGAAGTTTTTAGAAAGTTATAGGAGGTTTTTGGAACAAGAGTTAGTGTTACTTCGGATTTAGGTTTATATGCTATCTTCCAAAAAGAATAAATACAAAAGATTCCTGCTCATAATTACTAGACAATTAAAATATTGCAATACTTTTTATATTTAACTTACCACAATAGTATGACCCTCAAATTATAATCACAACTGGTAAGGTTGATGAGAGATGAAAGGACTCATAGTTAGCTGACACCTAAATACCACGTACAATGACACATGCCCTCTGATTATTCAATAAGTAACTGATAACTGGCTAATAAAAGTCAAAGCAAAATCATCCTCTTTAAATTATGGACATTTTTACAGCAATTCAAACTTGTGTCTACAGTGATGAAGTCTCTTTGGTTCAAATTTCATATGTGTTTCCAGAGGCATTAACTGTGATGAATGCAACTCAAATGGCTCCAAGAAGCCTTACCTGCCATGGTGTACAGATGCAGTAGTGTTTGCACTGATTGGTGCAGGGCAAGAAGAGGCAGGTTGCCCTTGGCTGCCCTGAGAGGTAGATGAACCAATGGTAATGGGTGAGGTAGCAGGAGATGAATTGCAATTGGCTGAAATGTAGGGACTTGTGGGGTCACTACTTCTACCAAATGAAGCACTGCAAAATAGCACACAGTCACTTTCTTCAGGGCATATTGCTCACCCACCATTTCCCAGTACCACCTTCCCACCCAGAATGTGCATTTAAAAGGAATGTAGGTAGACCAAGGAGAGGGTATGACAACTGGGAAGTGCAGTGATCAACTCTAGCTAGAGCTGGGTGGCTGGCAGCAAGCAGGCGATCATCCAAAAGAGTGAAGGAATCATCACTCTTTGAAAGATGATCTCTGGTCAAACATCCTCAAGAATGAAAGAATGTGAAGGAAGAGAGATGATATTTAACAAGGAAACACAGGAAAGGAGAATATATCACAAGAATAGAGGCTCAGAAAGGGAAAGAATAGGAAATAGAATAATTTTATTAGAAAAAATAATTCCCAACAAATCCAAGGCAAAAAATCATGCAACCCCAAATGTCTACCTGACAAAGAAATAGCACTGCAAAAGCTAAAGTGAGACCAGAGAATTTGAGGAGGTTTTGGAACAGAGATTTAAGTTAAAAAGTGAAAGAGAAAAAAGATGCTCTGTTAAAGAAATGATTTAGAGAACTGCATTTATTTACCTAAAGCAAAAATGCCTTTGGGAGGACATGAAGCGTTAAGTCTAGAAAGTAATACTGTCTGAGCAACAGAAGACAATTTACTTTTGTTTTAATTGAAGACAGGTAAGAACCGTCTCAATTGTAGCAAAAAATTATTTGGGTTAAAATTTCAAAAATATTCCTTGGCTATAATAGTAATGAGATACTACAAGGGGGTGACCAAAAAAAAGCTATGAAGCCCAAGGCCATACAAAAGGAATTTCTGCAAAAAGACATGAGCTGAACTAGAAAATGGAAAGTAAACCAAGCTTCGGCATAGCCAGCAAATAACAAATTTCTCCTCAGACTTTCTCTTTTAAATGATGATAGCATATGATTCTTTCCTTTGAAAACATCAGAAGACAGGATTTTATAAAATCATAAAGTGATTCAGGATTGTAGCAGAAGAGCTTTAGAAATCCAATTATGAAGGAAGGTGTAAATCTTTTTTCTCAAAAAGTCCTCATATCATTAAGCATACTTTCCACCCTAAACAGAGGCAGCTCTTCCCTCCTCTGTTCATCATAACTTTGCCAAACTACATCTATTCAACCAAATGCTACTCATCCCATTTGCTAATGATTTGGATCATGAAAATCAACAAAATAACTCCATGCCCGGAAATTAAGTGTCAGGTTTCTCTCTTTCCTATATATAGAATATTACTTTCTTAGAAAAGTTTTCTTATTCATAGATTCAACTATAAAGAATAATGTGTTGGGGTAGACCAAGGCCTTAGTCATTAAGACAAACATGTGACAGCCTCATAAAGCGAAAAACACCTGTTTAAATAATAAAGAGTTGATGAGATTACTGAACTCTAATTGCATACTTTCAAAGTTGAGCCCTTTCTTACAGGATGTATCTGTAGAACTAAAGAGCATTAAAAGGCAACAGTGAGAAAACAAGATCACATGCACTCATTGCTGCCTTTTAAAGTTCTTCAATTCTACAGATACCTCCTATAAGAAAGGGCTCAACTCTAAAAGCATACAAGTAGAGTTTAGTGATCTCACGTGACCTAAATGTATGTACCCCCATATTAATCTAAAATTTAAAAAAAGGTAACAGTAGCTGTTTCTTTTATAGCTTACTACTTCCCAGGGTCCAACATTAGCTAGTTGACAAATCCCTCTTATCAAGTAGAAATATGTTTTGATCCCAAAGAGTTAATTTGTTCATAGTCTATGGCCAAGGCCTGATGTTAAGGTAGCCAATGAATAATCTACAAAACCTAATGATGAAGGCTATGTTGTGAGAAGGCAGTTGGAGGGGTTAAATGGAAGTGAAGAAAGAATTCAAAGTAAGCAATGAAAAACAGATTCTTTCACATCAGCAGCAAAGTTCAAACTGGAGTATTAATAAAGTACATTTTATAGCTTAATGGCTCTGGCAAAGGGGCTTTGTTTGCTGGCTAGTACATGGCAAAGAAAATAATTGCAGAAAAGGGAATATATATGAGAAAAGAGGAAGGAAACCCATGTACCTTCTATGCACCAAACTTGCGAGTTTCACATCTTGATGAATCTGAGGGCCATTAAAGTCATAAAAAAAAACAACTCAAGTCCCTAAATTAACAAGCTTCAATATGAAACTTCAAAATGCAATAGAAAACTCCCCATTTCCCTCCCCTCACCACCCTAAAGTGTCCCCATTTGTCCTCCCCCCTCTTGAGAAGATAACTACTGTCATGTCAGAAAAAGGAGAACCAGCTACTGGACAAGGATGATTTAAATTCAGTCTTGCTCAGTAATCTAGAGATTACTAGATGTCACTTCCAATTGAAGATTTTAATAGAACTGAGAGGATGGACCAAAAAGCCAGATCTGTAGTGAAAACTTGGAATTAGCTTACCTTAATTCAGTTATTAAGAGAATAAATTAATTCTAATTTTAAATTAGTCAAGGTGTTAGCTCTAAGAAATCTAAAAGTAATTTTTTAAATTCATTTTTTGATGCTAATTGTATATTTAAAAGTCTGCAATTATTAACCATATTTCCATGGCCAAAGTGATAGAAAATCATCTCCCACCCCTTTAAGCCTGGTACCTTTTCAAGTAGGTTGATACATAGGTAGAAGGAGCAATTGTCTGCGGGGTTTCATTTCCTTTTGCTTCATCCCTCCATAGCTGCCGGGTATAGGAGCCACTCCTCACTAGATTAACAGCTGATTCTCTGTGGAGGCATGAAAGGAAAACAAAACTGATTCCTACCACTAGTTTCTGTCTGTGATACAATGCAAACAGAGAAAGAAAAGCCAGATAGATGAACTGTAACATGGTTAAAGGAATGGACACATTTTTCAGATGATTCTTTGTTTTATTTTTTATTTATTTATTTATTTTTTAGGATAAGAGTTACTATGATTCTTTATTTTATTTTATTTTATTTTATTTGCAGTTTTTGGCCGGGGGCCAGGTTTGAACCCACCACCTCCAGCATATGGGGCCGGCGCCCTACTCCTTGAGCCACAGGCGCCGCCTGATGATTCTTTGTTTCATATATATGTTTTCTGTACAGAAGATGACTAAATATTACTGTTTTTTCTTTTAATCAGCTTCAAAGCCAACTAATTTCAAATGATACCAAATTCTTCATTGTCAAAGGTCTCTAACCTTTTTGTAATGAGAAGTCACTTTTGTTTCTCATTTAAAAAGTGCCTTGCAATCAGTTCCCAGTCGTAAATGACTCTTAAGTTAAGCAGAGAAGTAACAATTGTGGAAGATGGAGAAGTCTATTACTAAGGAAGGAGGTTACTACAGAAGGAGAAAAGGAAGGTAGGAAGACTGGCTAGAAAGCTCTTTAACATTATACATGAAAAGGTATCCAGGAAAGGGCTACAGTAGGACTTTTGATCCACAATTGCTAAGCCAAGGTTTTTGCTACAAAAGCTATGGGCTCGATTCACAACATTCTCTTGAGCATTTTCCCTCAATCTTTAACATGAATTTGAGTAACCTAGGGAATTTTGTTAGAATAGATTCTATTCATCTGGGGTGGGGCCAAAGATTCTGTAGTTCTAACATGCTCCCAGGTGATGCAATACTGCTGGTTGGAGGACCACACCTTGAGAAGAAAGGTTTTAGATCAGATTCTTTCCTGAGATGCAGTGATACTTCAAAGTCTCTATATCCATTTTAACTGATTAGGAAGACTTTAATTTTATTTACTTACAAATTAGAAGTTGCACAATTGAACTAAATAACATTATTTTAAGTTCACCACCTGGTAGGCACTATGCTAGATACTAGAGATCCTTGAGAAACCAGACAGACATAGATCCTATCTTTACAGAGCCTGCTGGTGGCCTAAAACCAATCCATACTCTGAAGATCCAGGGTAAACTTTCTAAAGACAGTAAAGTCTAAGCCGGAGTTAGAATTAAGAATTGGCAAAGTCTAAGTGTGTAAGTTCTGAGAGGTGTTCTAACCAGAAGGAATTAACAATTTATAATGTGTGAAGGACATCTGGGAAAAAAAGTACAGAGAAGTAATGGCCAGGAGTTAACTATGTCCAGCAAGTTAAAGAAGACTATCTTTTGGCCAGTATTAGAATTACCTGTTCTCCTTTTCTTCAATGTCACTTGTGCTGTTGAGTCTCCGAGGTGCTAGTGAACTAAAATAGCCTTTGTTTTCTCTCTCCTATAAAATAAAAACAAGTAAAGCACAAGAAAGATACAATACTGACACAGTGTAAAACATTTTGGATAAAAACAAATTTAATATACCTATATCATCTTATTTCTGGATTCAACATCAATTCCATTTTGAGTGATAAAGTGGAATTTGAGTTTTAAAAGGTTAGCTTTCAAAAGCTTATTGCTAACTTTCCTAACTTAAAAAAAAACAATATGTAGGGAAATAAATCTCTTAAGAAAAGTTGCAATGATCAAATAAAGAAAACAGCACAAATTACATAAAGCAGCAGCTCTGCCAAAACAGAGGGTAGAGCCTTTGAAAAGCTGCAAACAGAAAGCTCCACTCTAATGTCCTTTATGAAAAAAGCCTTAGAGAGTCACCAGCACCTCTTTCTTGAAATGAAGCTTCCATAGGGACATGTACAATGAATATCCAACTGTTTGCCTCAGTTCACTGAGTAGACTCCAGAAATGCAATACAAAGCAAGAGAACCGGCTCAGTGCCTGTAGCTCAGTGGTTACGGCACTGGCCACATACACTGAAGCTGGCGGGTTCAAACCCGGCCCGGGCCTGCTAAACAACAATGACGACAAAAACGTAGCCGGGTGTTGTGGTGGGTGCCAGTAGTCCCAGCTACTTGGGAGGCTGAGGCAAGAGAATTGCTTAACCCCAAGAGTTGGAGGTTGCTGTGAGCTGTAATGCCATGACACTCTACTGAGGGCAACAAAATGAGACTCTGCCTCAAAAAAAAAAAAAGAAAAAGAAAAAGAAAAAACAAAGCAAGAGGACCAAAACAAACAAACAAAAAGTAAATAAATAAAACACAAAAAATAAGAAGACTATGATTACAAGGAATACCTGACCCCAGAGAAAAGCACTAAGTGAACTCCCATAAAATCTGGAACCCAAAGTGAAGAAAACGAAAATGTATTAATCTTAGATGAACTGTTTGTAAAGTAAGCCTGATCATACTTCCAAATTAATTAAAATGACAAGAAATTTTTTTCTATGTGCTAATTTGCCTGAGCTTCATTAGGATTCAAAGCCCAGCTAAGAAATTTTGCTTCTAAACATCAAAAAAGAAGTGTCTTGTATTAGTTCAAAGAATTTTTTGGGCCATATCCAAATTTTCATGATTCTGATCCACTTTATGCTGTAAGTAAAGGGGTAAGGAAGAATGAATGTAAAGGTAAGCCAAAAGGAAAAGCTATTAAAGCTTTTCTTTTTTGGCACTGCAAATAATAGCAAGCAAATAGCTACTTAATTAAACAATCAATGTACCTGCTTCCCTTTAAAGGCTTTGTACTTCCAGAATCAACTTAGGAACTAAAACATATTTTGTTCCCAAGATTGAATTTTCAAGGAAGAAAACTGCCTTGGAATTCCTCATACACTGCCCAAACTGCACCTTATCTTTGTTGTCCAGCAAAGCAGAAATCCGAGGGCTTGATGAGGAACGGTAGATGGAAGAGCCTCGGTCCCTTACAGCTTCCCTGGAGTTGGCCACCTCACTTAGCATGTTGTGGCTGCCAGTTTTTCTGAGTCCCAATCTCCATGAAGAAGGAGATTCATCTTTGGGCTCTTCTGACTTGTTAAAAAGGCTAGAGGAGAACTATGAAAGAAGCAAAGAAAAGAAAATGCCTTGATGATTCTTTCTCAGTTTATTTGCCTTTTCCACACTTAACTAAGCTCAACGAGGCAACATAAGGCAGTACAAGAAACAAATACAGGGCAGGTTTTCTGCCAATATTCTCTTCCTCACCTGGCAGATGCTAGACTCTCCTTTTCCCTAAGCCAGAAATAGCCTCGGATTCTTAACACAATGCTCCTACCTGACAGAGTTGTTCTGAGAAATTAAACATTTGTTCTCCCTGTGCAATTAGTATGATCCTAGAACATCAGAAAATTGTATTCTAGTAATACATCTTCTTTTGACTCACTGTGTAACTGAAAATAAGATAATGCACTTCTTTAGGTTTCAACATGTTCATTTGTAATGAACATGATGATAATGTGACATAGTGATAATAAGCATAATTCCTCCTTATAATATGTGGAAGCTTAAAAAATAAGATGGGCTAATTTATAAATATATGGTAAGGTACTGGGATAAGCTGATATCAGAGAATACTAATAAAAATAGTAAAGGACACTGCACTCAAATTCTTATTGTTACTTTCAAGAAAACTCATTTGATCAGGGCAGCAGTTCTAAGAGTTTTAGATTTTACTGACCAGCAAAATTAAAAAAAATAAGTTAGAGGTCAAAGGGTTGCCGTCTTCTTTATTTTGCCAAGAGATCATCTTTCTTTCTTTTTTTTTTTTTCTGGTTTCTTTTCTGCAGTTTTTGGCCGGGGCCAGGTTTGAACCTGCCACCTCTGGTATGTGGGGCCAGCATCCTACTCACTGAGCCACAGGCACCGCCCAAGATGGTCTCTTTTTGAACAACTCACTATCATCACCATTTCGTTAAAAAAACAAACAAACAAAAAAATCCTCTAGAGGCTGAACTCAGTGGCTTATGCTTATAATCCCAGTCTTTAGGTTGAGGCACAAGGATCACTTGAGGCCAGGAATTCAAGACCAGCTTGGGCAATATGGAGTGACCCCACCTCTCCAAAATCTTTTAAAAATAGCCAGGTGTGATGATGCATACCTGTAGTCCTAGCTAGTTGGGAGGCTGAAGCAGAAGGATTGTTGAAGCCCAGGAATTTGAGGCTACCGTGTGGTATCATTGCACCACTACACTCCAGCCTGAGCAATAGAATGAGACCCTATTTCTCAGAAAAGACAGCTTTGTCTTTAATGATCTCATTTTGCCATAAGCCAGGAAAAATTCATAGACTAGCAATAGCCTAAGGACTAGTTTGGGGCACAACTGGTCTTTGGAACACCAGCCACCAGCCCCTTCTTGAACTCTGGGGATCTTTGCAAAAAGGTTTAGATCATTTTCTCAATACCAGACCACCTTTCCTACCTGGTAAAATCAATAAATCATTAAATCACTTGTTTCCAACTCATACTCAGACTTTCTGTTTTCATTAAGCATCTGAATGTGTACATTTATATATTCCTCTAGCTTCAGAGGCTCAATCATGTCTGCTTTTAATTAGCTACCTCAATTCTAAGGAGAAAAAATACCTTTCCTAGCACTATTTTGGCAAAGTGGGATAAGTATATATGTGTATTTACACATATCATTTAATTTAGGATTTTTTCTTTAAAAAAAGTAGGAAATTTAGGGCGACGCCTGTGGCTCATCGAGTAGGGTGCCGGCCCCATATACCGAAGGTGGTGCCTTCAAACCCAGCCTCGGCTGAACTGCAAAACAGAAAAATAGCCAGGTGTTGTGGCGGGCACCTGTAGTCTCAGCTACTCGGGAGGCTGAGGCAAGAGAATCGCCTAAGCCCAAGAGTTGGAGGTTGCTGTGAGCTGTGTGATGCCACGGCACTCTACGAAGGGTGATAAAGTGAGACTCTGTCTCTACAAAAAAAAAAAAGGAAATTTAATCGGCCCTATAAACAGTAGCAAATGAGGAAAAACCAAATGACTGGATAATGAGTAAGGACTACATTTTATTTTAAACTTCTTTAATGATTCAAAATGATGCTTCTAGTAATAAACATGTAACTAAGCCCAAGCTTCCTCATTTCTACAATGATACCATACAACAAACAATCTTTCCCAACCAAGAGGTGCTAAGAAGATCAATAAGTTAACATCTATAAAACAACAGGGCTTTTTCAACAGCTTCATTCCAAAGAACACAGATCAATTCTTAACCTCAAAACTAAATTTATACTTTGTAGACTAGGGTCATCTTTTAACTCTGTCTCTCTGAATAGAAGCCTGCAGAAAGTTTCAGAGGGCAGTGCATCTAGTATTTCAACAAGTCCTGTCACCTCTACTCTCTACCTATCGTACAGGCTTTACTCATAAAAGTAAAATTTCAAAGGAGAATAGTTATCAAAACAATTAATGCTGGGAGCTAGATATCATCCTTTACATACAGCTATCTTCAGATAAAAAGAAAATAGGCAACTGAGAAAATTTCTTTGGTCCCAGTCTATCGCATTATCTTAACACACTGTAGCTGAATTTGTTTGGCAAGAGTTGATAGGTTTTGAGGGGGCAATGTTATGGAATGAATGTTTGTGTCCTCCCCAAATTCATATATTGAAGCCCTAATCTCCAGTGTGCTTGTATTTGGAAATAGGGCTGTGAAGAAGTGATAAAGATTAAAAGAAGGGAAAAGAGTAGTGCCCTAATCTGACAGGGCTGGCTCCTTTATAAGAAGAGTAAGAGACACCAGAGCACGTGCTCTCGCTTGCGCGCTCTCTCTCTCTCTCCCCCCACCCCCCCATATTAGGATGTAGTGAGAAGGCAGCTATCTTCAAGCCAGGAAGAGAGCCCTTGCCAGGACTGAACTGGCCAGTATCTTCATCTGGGACTTCCCACCCTCCGGCACTGTGAGAATTTCTGTTGTTTAAGCCTACAGTCCCCAGTCCTGGGGCCACGGACTAGTCCTGGTCAGAGACCCACACAGCATCACTGCCTGCACCACCTGAACACTGCCTCCTGTTCCCTCACCTCCTCATGCCCTCAACCCCTGCTCCATCTATAGGAACACTTGCCTTTCATGAAACTGGTCCCTGATGCCAAAAAGGTTGAGGACCAACTGGTTTAAGCCACAGTCTGTGGTATTTTGTTATGGGAGCAGATAATGACATGCAAGATTATATATCAGTATTGTTTTACAAGAATGTATCTTTAAGGTGTTTCTAAGTGTGTATTACTGCAGTAGGGTGAAATATAATATCCAAATTAATTCCAAAATACTCACTCTCCTAGTAGAAGAAGCAGAGAAGGTATTCTGAGCGGGTGCTGGTATCTGCTCTATAATACTACTTTTGTTTTCAGAGTTAGAATGGTTGACAATGGCTTCTGGCTTTTTATCTGTTAAGACAAGAGAAGCAACAAGTACAAGTATAAAAATCTTATCTTTGTATGTATGTCCTTTTCTGCTAATAAAATAGGTTTTCCCATTATCAAAACAGATTATTAGGGCCAATGTGATACTTGGACTCAAACTAAGATGAAATCTCTATTGGCAGTTGGCAAAAGAAAATAAACTCAACGGTACTCCCATCTTGGTAGACTTCAACTCCAACTTTCAGACAAAAACTGAAATCTAACAACTATCTCCACATTATTAGTGATATCTTGTATAAAATTCATCTACAATCTCTCCCTGGGGGATCTTATTCTTTTCGACAGTTTTGTCTTCCACTTCTTATACAGATAATTTCCACCGGATCCCTCGTATTCTGAGGAGTTCCAGGTTGAAGTCAGGATCTCAGGCATGTCACTTGCCAGCTATGAAACCAAATTCACCTAACCTCCTGCAATGTCAATTTCCCATATGAAAAAGTGGTGATAATAGTATATACTTCAGAGTGTGGTTTTGAGAATTAAATAAAAATGTTTAAAAATATCACAAAATAAAAAGTAACTCCCAGAACTAGTTATAATCTTTCTTACTAGTAAGTACCATTGACTGCATTTATATCTCTCATGTGACATGTATTTTATTCAAGTACACACCTTTCTATTCCCCCACTAGATATAGTCAATGAATGTGAATGCCTGTCACATAGCAGGCACAGTGCTGAGACCTGGGAATATAATGATAAACCCAGAGTTCCCAGCCAAAATGATGAGTGCGATAGTAGTGGTAGGTGTGCAATACTAGAGGGACCCAAAAAGGAAGTAATCACCTTGCAGTGGAAGAATAGTGAAGTGACCATTCCCTTTCAGCCTCCTATACACAAAAACCTAAAGAAAAACTTTTTCAATATGCTACATCCTATAGCTTCTAACAGAAATCACTCAATAAGCATTTAATGAACTGAAATATATTCTAAGGCACAAACAAATGTTCTGGAGTAGGAAAGGTCATGGCATTTTTGAGGAAATCAAACAGTTCAATTTGGCTAGAATATGTCCTTACCTATTTATAGCACTCGAATAGGCACTAATAGGCAGTGTGGAACACGGAAGGTTTTTAGAAAGAGGTGTAGCATGGTTAAAAGAATGCTATGGGTGTTTTACTACAATAGCAATGTGACGATAAGATGCAGAAAACAAGAGGCCTGAGGCAGGGGTACAAATTACAAATAATAGTAGTTCAAGTAGCTTCCTCCCATTTTTCTAATACCTTTGTAGCTAAAAGAACCTTAGAAGCCTGATCTAGCATAGAGCAAGACAGTAACTCCAGATCATACTTAAAGCCTGTAACATGTTAAGTACTCAATAAATAATACAATTATCAAAAGATGCACATTCATAAATTTTGATAGGTACTACATAGCATTCCCAAAGCAAAATGGGCCCAATTAATAGAAATTCAACTCTAAATGAAAGGTCATCTCCTATACTGTACATTTAGCTGGTGCTTTCCTCTCTGTAGAACTGATAGTCTCTAAATTCCTTTGGTGACATGAAATAAGCCTCAGAGGTTGCAACATGAAGAACAGCAGTACTCTCCCATCATTGAGAGAAATCATGTCAGCAAAGCCAGACTTCAGCAGGAGCTGGGGCCCAGACAACAAAGTGAGTTAACTATCTTCATTATGGGTAAGCCAGCTATGGCAGAGTTCCGAGGAAAATACAGATTCCATTATAAACCTAATGTGTGACCCTTTCCCCTCTAACTTGGTCTTCTAGCAGAAATATTTAATCTTATCATGAACACGAATTTGGAGAGACAACATGCCAGTGAATGTGGGGCACATGAACCATAAAATCTTAGTTTATCACTAACTTCCAATTATCTATGAGAACTATTCTCTTGCAGATGAACCTCTATAAAGTAAAGCCTAGTAACTCTTTTCTCAGTGTTTGCCTGACTATACCTCAAGACCAATGGCTAATTTCATAGCTCATTGGTCTGAACATGTTAAACATCTCACTGTCACTAATGGAGTTCCTGTTTTGTCAAATTATAAACTTAAGAAACTCCATATGATATTTATGTTATCAATAATAGTCATAAAGGTAAATATGATTCTGTTCCTTCCTCAATCTCCTGGGAACTGAAGGAGCTTCACATGATGAAGGAAAAAACCATTTTAGGATTCTGTTTAGGGAATCAGACAAATCTGAGAACTAAATGCAAATTTTAACTAGTTGGTTTAAAGCATTTGACTGTAGGAGCTTCTGTAAGATTTCACCTTCTCTGCTTCTCAGCACACTGACTTTTTGGAATCTGGTCTCTATGTCGTCCACCAATCTGAGGTCAGGACAGTTTACTCCCTCACATAAGAATTCTTTGTGTACCTTATCATATGGTTGCACAGGAATTGGTAGATATATTCTAACATAGCTCACAGCTTTTACAACCAAGTCATTAGCTGTTTTATGAGATTTAGATACGTCATCCTTGAAAACTAAACTTTGACCTCTTTTTGGAGCTTTCTGAGGCTTGACTAGCTCTCTGACAAGCAGTAATGTCACATTATAGAAATAGAGTATCTTTGCAATGAACATCTTTGCATTACCTCCCTCCTTCTCAGTTTCTGACTCAGAAGCTTCGTCTTCACCTTCCTCCTCCTCTGAGCTGGAGCTGCTAGATTCTTTGTTTTCTTCCTCTATTTCCTGGGACTTGGGTGTCTCTTCCTCATAAAGCATCTTCTCTTTGCTAAATTAAAGATGACATTTTGAGTATAAATTCAAAAGTGACAAACCATTCAAGTTCACTGACAATCAGGTACAATAAAGGGAACCAGTCCATAAACCTATATGCAGAGGCAATAGCAAAAACATACTCAAATTCTTCTTTATATCTGTGTGTTCTGAGCCCTTGGTTTTTGCAGATTATGTTTTAGTATATGACTTTAGAGATTTGGTTTAACACACAGAAAAAAACATTTTGATGTTGATAAGGCAGATAAATATTCAAAAAAATCATTTAACAAACGTTTATTGAGTACTTTTTACATGCCAGGAGTCATGAAGACAGGGTTCTTAAGCTTACAGTATAGGAGGGAGATGCTGAGAATAAGAACCCCTAAAACAGCCTCAGCTAATTTCTGAGTTCATAATATGTTCACCCAGTCTCAGGGTCTGCCTATGTATCAACATCACCTAATTCCCTTGAAAACTTTCTCACATGTTTACAGATAGACCTTTTGGCTAAAGTTAAACACAGAATTCCTTCACAGTATAAATTCTAAAGTTAAGTATGTCACCCACACACAGTAAGGTTCATCCCTTTCTTTAAGCCTCTTACTTTTTAAAGAGTCCACTCTGCAATTTGCTATTCAGATCTGACTCAATGAGTTTATTCCGTGTCTCCTTTTCACTTCGAAGCTGGAAATTGAGAAAACAGGGGGGAAAAGGGAAGAAATTGACTACTGATGAAAAATTAGTGGAGGAACTAAAAATATATACTGTCATTCTGAAGAAAGGACCAACACCAAAGAGGGAGAAGGGGAATGAGAACAAGAAAAACATATCCAGTTGGATTTCCTTGGAAGATAATGATAGAAGAAAACTCTTATCTTAAAGGTAGAAGAGAAAAACCATGGTGTTACAGTTTCAATAAAACTGCCTCAAATATCCAAACCTGATCTTCAAAAAAAGCCTAGCTTCTGAAGGATAGAAAGCCAGAAGGAACTTGAAAGAATTCTTTTTGATCCACATACTGAAATAAGTTGGCATCAGTTCTGAAGAAAACATAGGTACCGAATGGGAAATAAGCCCTTAAAGAAAATGGTCTGGGATTTGAATGCATGCTCCTGGCAAAATTTATTTATATCCCTGGAACCCAAAGTTATGCAAGGGAAAAAGGTAAGTATCATTCCTGTTGGTGCAGAAATGTTATTTAGCGCATAATATTATTTATGTTCAAAACTTAACTATGCTAGGTAAAGGATACACAGAAATTCTCTACACTATTTTAGCAACTTCTTTTTTTTTTTTTTGAGACAGAATCTCACAATGTTGCCCTTGGTAGAGGGCCGTGGCCTCATAGCTCACGGCAACTTCAAACTCCTGTGCTCAAGGGATCCTTTGGCTTCAGTGTCCTGAGTAGCTGGGACTACAGGTGCCCACCACAACGCCCAGCTAGTTTTTTAGAGATTGTGTCTCGCTCTTGCCAGCTGGTCTCAAACTCCTGACCTCTAGCAATCTACCCGTCTCAGTCTCCCAGAGTGCTAGGATTACAGGCATGAGACGGCATGCCTGGCCCTTAGCAACTTCTTTGTGAGTTTAAAAATTACTTTACAATAAAAAGTTTTTAAAACAGCTCAGCGCCTGTGGCTCAACGGGCTAAGGCCCCAGCCCCGTACACCTGAGCTGGCGGGTTTGTTGAATTCAGCCCAGGCCCGCCAAACAACAATGATGGCTGCAACCAAAAAAAAAAAAAAAAAATGGCCAGGTGTTGTGGCAGGCGCCTGTAGTCCCAGCTACCTGGGAGGCAGAGGCAAGAGACTCGCTTGAGCCCAGGAATTGGAGGTTGCTGTGAGCTGTGATGCCACAGCACTCTATCCAGGGTGACAGCTTGAGGCTCTGTCTAAAAAAAATAAAATAAAATAAAATAAAAAATAAAAATACTGAGCTAAAGTAGTAACAAGGGTGAATTTGCTTACATCTTTTTCCACCATTAAAAAAACTTAATGAACTCTAAAAGGATACACATCAATATGGCAACAGCAGTTATTTCTAGTGATAGGATTGTGGACCATTTACATTTCTTCCTTCATTTTTTATATTTTTCTGGAAAAGTATGCAACATAAAGCATATTGAGATAAATCAGAAAACAACAGCATCATTTTACTTCATGCCTGGTCTAAACCCACCCCAGGGCAGAAGCATCATCTCTGTCCTTTTAGCTCTGTTTGCCCTGCTGAAGGAGGGGAGCCTGCCAATTCCTTCATTCACATAGCAAATATTTGTTGAATGCCTAATGACCAAGCCCTGCAAGGTGATTCCAATACCTTCAGCTTTGTATTGGGTCTCCTGAAGTCTTCAGCACTAGCTGAGGGAACCAGGTGACGAGTGGGTTAAGCCAACACTTCTCAAACTATGTGCACCAGAGCCAGAAGGGGATTGATTCAGAAGTTCTGGGGAGGACTTGAAACTCTGGGGAAGCAAGCTAGCGACTTGATGTGCACAGAGTTTGCTGAAGGTTTCTCAGAGGAGCTGCCCAAACCTTCAGTCACTTGTGACCCACAATGGCCTCTTGTTCTCTAGCTCCCAAAAGATTTCAGTCCCTCAAATGTTTAAACAAAGTCTGTGAGATACAGGAGAAGGGGCACTGCTTAGGCAGCTGACCACCTTAGGACTGCCCAGGAGACTCCGAAGGCGTCTTAACTGTCAGCTGTTAAAAGCAGGGCCCGGAGAAAGGCAGACCTGGGTTTGAATCCTAGCTGCACCATCCACAGGTGTGATTTACTTCCCCTCTCTAGGCCTCTTTGATGGGGCTAAGAATTGGAGTCATTTTCACAGGGTAGTATTGCTGTGTGAACTACATCGGGTATGGAGGCATATAAAGGTCTAAAGGGCTTGGCAAGACCCTGACACCTGATGAAGACTCCATAAACAGTGCCCACCACTAGCTGCTAACAGGAACCCAATCCTTCCTCAGACATGAGGGACTGGCGGGGGCTTCTGGAGAGATCGTGTGAGTTCTCTGCCTTCTTGTCCTCTAAGGCACAGGAGAACGCACACGCCCTGCCCCCTTGCCAGGAATGTTCTGAGCCTAAACCAGGATGTGTGCACAGCACCAGGCAGGAAACCTCTTTGGTCCTCAAACAGCTTGAGGCCCTCTGATTTTATTCCGTACATTTTTCCTGATTCACCCGAATCACCCTCTCGTCTCCCTGTGATCTTAGGAAAGCTTTGCTTTCGGGAAGGAGGTCACCCACGTGCAGATCAGGTGAGGGAAGCACCAGAAGTCCCTGACACTCCACACAAACTCCCTGCCAAGCACCCCGCTCCCAGGACACGCGGTCTAGAGGGCCCAGCAGGCTGGGTTTCTCCCTCTGCAGACGTCCTGAGAATCTCGACTTCCCCAGGAACGCAAGTTGATTAGACCCCCCTTTGGAGAGAAGGTGTCTTGTGTTTTGCACTTTGTAAAGAAGACGAGGTTGAACAAAAAGGGTTCCCGCGGGGGCATCTGAGCAGGCTCCATCCCGAGGAGCACAGCGAGCGCACGCGCGGGGGTCCCTCTGCGCCCCCCGCCTGCCCCGGCCCGTAGGGCACTCACGATCTCGGCCACGATGAGGAGCCCGGGCAGAGTGCGGAGGAACTCCCGGTCGTAGGCGAAGCTGCTGCTGGTGGTGGAGAAGTTCTCCGCGAAGGAACTGGTGGTGGTGGTGACCGTGTGAGAGCGGGCGCGCTGCGGATCCTCCATCGTCGCGCCCCGGCAGGGCTGGCCCGTGCCCGGGGACCCCCAGCGCGTCCCGTCCGAGGCTAGACGCGCGGCCCTGCGCCCCGGGGACACAGGCTAGGGGGAGGGGAGCGCGCCGGGGGCCGTCCAGGCGCGGCGCGTGGCCCTCGAGCGCGCGGCGCCCTTGGCTGCTCGGTGCGCAGGCTCCGGGGCTGCGCCGGGGCCCGCGAGGAAAAGGCAGAGCGAGCGAGGGGACGCGGCCGGGCGGCCGTGGCAGGCGGCGGAGGCTGGGAGGCCAGGAGGGGGCGTGGAGAGGGCGGGCGGGAGGCGGGCAGGCCCGGGACCGCCCCGCGGAGGCGCCGCGGGCTGGCGGCCTCGTCACCTGCTGCCGGGAGGGGCGCGGAGCGGGGTGCGGGGGTCCCCGGCCTTGCCGCGGTCAGGCGTCGCCTCACTCGGGCCCGCAGCCGCCGCTGACCCGTTTCCTTCCACCTGGCCGGGGCGGGGGCAGCCGGCGGCGGAGGGGGGTCCCTTAAGGAAACCCAGGCTCCGGGGGCTGCGCGGCTCCAGGATCCAGCCTCCGGGGCGCTGAGTGACGCCCGGAGCGGGGGGTGGAAGGAGCGCCTGGAGGTACGACCCGGCCGGACCTTAGACCCCAGACCGCCCGGGAGACGGCGGAGCCTGTCCCCCTCCCGCCGCGCCGTCCCCGAAGCCTGGCGTTGTTTCCTGCCGGTCCTGTCGGGAACAATTTGAGGAACCAACTTAATCGCTGGGCTTTGAAGGCGAGACGCTTCCAGGCGCTCTCGGCGGCTCTGTGGCTGGAACCTGTGGAGCCGGGGTGACGGCCCGGAGGCCGAGGGGGCAGGTGTTTTGTTTGGTGGGCCCTAGTCGGGATGAATCGGGGTGACCGTCTCTGACGGGGAAGAACGTGAACCGTGTGGTTTGTGCGAAGTGAAGTTTATGACAAACCGGCGTTCATGAGATAAGGGAGGGGCCGAGACACCTCGCTCAGGGAGGCGGGGTGTTACCAGGGTGAGGTCACCCCTGACTCAGACAGGAACGCGGGTTCACCAGCGGTACTCGTGAGTAAATGGCCCTGTGTCTCTGGGCCTCGGTAGTGCCGTCTGTAAAATGCACTCCTTGATAGCTGAGCTTCCGACCAGAAGATCGTGTTAGCTGGGGTTCCTCCTATTTTGTGAAAGGTTGGCAAGAAACATTTTATCTGCAAATCACCAAGGGAAAAGGACACCAATAGAGGGTAGCTTGCATTCACAGTGAAGGCATTCCTGCTGATCTCTTCCAAGATAGAGTGAAAAAAGGTCGGAGGGGACATTTTATTTACAGTGTCTTATCAGCTGCGCTGAGAAGAAAGCAAAGACTACAATCTAATAAAACAAGGAAATTGGTTTCCTTTAAGTTCAGGGCCTAGCCACGAGGACCTCAGGAGTAAAACTTAAGGCTTCAAAAGTGTGGCAAAGATGAAGATGTGGAGAAAGTACGTCCATGTCCATTTGGTAAGCACCTTGGGCTGGTGGATCAATAACAAAAATTTTAGACATAGCCCTTTCCCCAAGAGCAATACTCATCAAAGTGGCTCCTGTCTGAGCCAGGTGGAAACTTATCAGAAATGCAAGTTCTCAAGCCTCACCCCAGACCGACTAAATCAAACTCTGAAGATGGGCCCAATGCTGTGTTTAAACATGTGCTCCAAAAGATACTGAGGCCGGCTGAACTTTGCGAGCTGCTGGTTTAGAGAAACTGCTAATGAAGCTGGGGAGTAAAGGACTCATGCATGAAATGACCCGAGGAGTCTAAGGCATCTACATGACATCTAGTGAATGTGTAAGGCAGAAAGGAAATCTGGACAACTATTGTCATAGTATAAAGTCCTTTCTTAAAACACTTGAGTTCAGGTAGATTTCTGAATTCAGTTTTTTTTAATGTACCTGTACCACATGTTACATAACACCCTCAGTGAGGTCTTGAGTAGCACTCTAATCCAATATACTAATATTTTTGCAATGAAAACACAGTTATGCGAATGACATAAGTGTAGCACGGGTTATTGATTGCAATGTAACAAATGTTGCCCAGACGTTAAGTGGCTTAAAATAATCATTTTCTTGCTCAAGAACTTGTGAGCCAGGAATTTGGGCAGGTGTGGGCTGGCAGGTTCTTCTGTATGAGGTATTGATTAGAGTCATTCAGTCAGGGCTTTCAGCTGGTGAGTGAGCAGCCGAAAAGTGGCTAGAAAGTGCAAGAAAGTTTCATTTACTTTTGAGCACTTCAGTGCTATTCCAATTAAGAAGTTTAAGTTTTCTCCATGAAGTTTGAGCATTCTCACAGCATGGTGGGCTCAGAGTGGTTGGACTCCTGCATAGCAGCTGGTTACTGGAGGGGAATTTCCAAGAGAGACACAGAAGCAGATCTCTTAAGGCCAAGCCCTGAAAGCTACCCAGTATCATTTCTGCCATATTCAAAGCCAATGAATGACAAGGCCTGCCACATTCAAACAAAAGGAAAACAGACATCACCTCTGGACAGGAGGGACGACACAGAATTGTGGTCCTCTTAATTCACTAAGTGAGATAAAGACAAATAATTTCACATCAGTTTAAGTTAGGTTTTTCCTACCAAATAATATTTTCTGCAGACTTAAGAAATTTCGGTTTTCAGTTTTGGGGATTTCAGAATTGTATAGAAATGTTAGGCTCGGCGCCTGTGGCTCAACGGACAAAGGCGCCAGCCACATACACCTGAGCTGGCAGGTTCGAATCCAGCCTGGGCCTGCCAAAACAACAATGGTGGCTGCAACAAAAAAAAAAAAAAAAAAAGAAAGAAAAGAAATGTTTGTAGGCTGGTTGCCTGCAAGGTGGCTGTGCCTTTCCAACTGCTGCTTAAATTCAGAGGCTCATCATCTACCTGGACCCCTGCTGATTATGGCCGGTCCTCCAATAATACCTTTATGCAGTCTACCTTTTATCTTCACAAATTATTGCCTTGAAACCCCAGACTAAGGTATCCTTGTTCACAGTGTAAGGAGCTCTATAAAGTACTTCAAACTATCTCTTCCAATCCCTTTCCCTAACTATTCTAGAATGCATCTCATTTTAGCCCCCAAATACATCTTTTGCATCTCTGTAAGCATGACTACTTTATGCCTATAGCCAGCTTTTCTCTTAGTCTAGAAAGCCTCCTACCTTTATACACAGCTCAAAATCTGAGTTCTTCACAGTTCATTTTAAACGGCACCTATTCTGAATGCAATTTCTTTGGATTTCTATGGGCTTTGTTGTTTTTTTGTTTTAAGTACTTTTTTTTTTTTTGAGACAGAGCCTCAAGCTGTCCCCTGGTACAGTGCTGTGTCATTACAGCTCACAACAACCTCCAACTCCTGGGCTCAAGCGATTCTCCTGCCTCCGCCTCCCAAGTAGCTGGGACTCCAGGCACCTGCCACAACACTGGGCTATTTTTTTTTTTTTTTTTGGTCCAGCCATCATTGTTCTTTGGTGGGCCTGGGCTGGATTCTAACTGGCCAGCTCAGGTGTATGTGGCTGGTGCCTTAGCAACTTGAGCCACAGGCGCCGAGCCTGTTTTATGTACTTTTTACTACTTTTTGAGCAACATGAATTATCTTTGACTCTCTCCTGCTACAGGGGATATTGAATGAATGCTAAGGCCCACACTTTTTTTTTTTTTTTTTTGAGACAGAATCTCAAGCTGTCACCCAGAGTAGAGTGCTGTGGCATCACAGGTCACAGCAACCTCCAACTCTTGGGCTTAAGCGATTCTCTTGCCTCAGCCTCCCAAGTAGGTGAGATTACAGGCACCCGCCACAATGCCTGGCTATTTTTTGGTTGTAGTTGTCATTGTTGTTTGGCAGGCCCGGGCTGGATTCGAACCTGCCAGCTCTGGTGTATGTGGCTGGCACCTAGCTGCTTGAGCTATAGGTGCCAAGACAACACACTTTATTCTTAAATGCAAAGAAATGTCAAAGGAAAAGGTAAGCCCTTCTGTCCCATAAAGATTTCATGAACACAGCTTTGAACTGAGACTTGTGGGAAATATTCAATTTGTAAAAATGGAGAAGAAAGTGAAAAGCTGGAACATCACTCCAGCCTACAGGTACAGCCTAAGTGGCACCACATGTACCAAGATGAGCAGTTCCTATGCAAATAGGTACGGAGGAATCCAAGGAGACCTATTTGTGTGGAGTGTAGGGTTGAGGGTTTATGCAGAGTATGGTTGCCACAAGGTCACATTACCCACCAAGCAAAAGTTAGGAGAGACAGCAATCTCAAGGGTCCTTGTAGCCCAGACCTCATCAGTAACTTAAATAAAAGAGCAGTGGGTGGCACCTGTGGCTCAAAGGAGTAGGGCGCCAGCCCCATATACCAGAGGTGGCGGGTTCAAACCTGGCCCCGGCCAAAAACTACAAAAAGAAGAATTAAAATAGAAGAGCAGCTTATGACTTCCACCTGCCACCTGAGAAAAAGAAGACCAAGGGACATTCTCACTTATAAGGTACTTTTGATAGGTTGGTCTACCATGTTTTTCTCTTCATTGTTATTCTAGTTTAAAATTAATTACGGTTTCACAATCCAAGGGTCCACCAATACATGAATGGATTAATATGTGTAGTATATACATACCATGGAGTACTACTTAGCCATAAAAAAAATGGCAATGGGGCTGCTCCTTTGGCTCAAAGGTGTAGGGCGCCAGCCCCATATGCCAGAGGTGGCGGGTTCAAACCCAGCCCTGACCAAAAACTGCAAAAAAAAAAAAAAAAAAATGGCAATCTAGTATCTTTTGTGATAACATGGATGGAGCTAGAAACCATTCTTCTAACAGAAACATAAGAATGGAGTACAAACACTCGTACACAATACCAAATTGGAGCTAATCAATACTGACGTGCACATATGGGAGTAAATCTCAATGAAAATCAAGGTGAGGTAAAGGGGAGGGGAGACGGGTAAATTCATACCTATCGGGTAACATTCACACTAGTTAGAGAGCACACTTATAACTTTGACTCAGTCTGTACAAAAACAAAGTATGTTAACAAAACATGTACCCCCTAATATTCTGAAATAAAAGTTTAGAAAAGGAAAAATTGTTTTAGGAAAGAATCATCAGCGGATGCTAAAATTAGTGGGCGACAGTGTGCTGAGAAAAAGGACATTTATATCGTCTTAAAGTCTCTCTCTAGAAGATACAACAGTAGAAGCTCTGCCAGTTGACCACCCAAGGGACTGTAACAAACTGGTCGACCTACAGATGTGGTCAACATAAGGAACTAGGCCCACTGTACTGATACGTATGTGTTGTACATATCTATGAAAATCTGGTCAACTTAGGGAGGTGGTCAACGATGGAGGTTGCACTGTATTTTCCTTTGAAATGCATAACTTTTTTTTTTTTTTAATAAAGCTCTTCCTCTTTTTATTTTTTTTCTTGGAATTTTTGGCTGGGGCTGCGCTTGAAGCACCTCTGGCATATGGGGTCAGCGCCCTACCCCTTTGGGCCATAGGTGCTGCCCTGCATAACTTTACAGTAGAAAAACATTTGGGACATCACCACACAGCATATACTTCCTCATTTGCTAGATTGAGAAGGATACATTTCCATGGTATTCTTACCAAAATGGATATCTAAATTTAATCATGTGGAAAGAGCAGACAGACCAAATTGAGAGACATTTTATTGTCAAGTTCGTGAAAGAAACATTGAGGAACTGTACCATGCTAAAAGAGACCAAGGAGAGCTGACAGTGAAAGGCAATGTGAAATTCTAGATTAGGTCCTGGGCCAGAAAAAGAACTTCAGTGGAACAACTGATAAAATAATAAATGTTGTAGATCAGATAATAGCATTGCATCAACGTTAATTTCATGATTTTGAGTCTTGTACTCTAACTTGGGATGTTAACATTTAGGGAATCTAGGTACAAGTTTACAGAAAATCTTTTTACTGTTTTTCAATTTTTTTGTAAGTCTAAAAGTATTGTATGTTCAGTGCCCATAGCATAGTGGTTACCGCGCCAGTCACATACATCAAGGGTGGTGGGTTCAAACCCAGACCGGGCCAACTAAACAACTTCAACAAAATGCAACAAAAAAATAGCCAGGTGTTGTGGCGTACACCTGTAGTCCTAGCTACTTGAGGTGAGAGAATCACTTAAGCCCAAGAGTTGGAGGTTGCTGTGAGCTGTGACACCACAGCACTCTACCAAGGGTGACATAGTGAGACTCTGTCTCAAAAAAAAAAAAAATGTATTTCAAAAAGAAGAAAAGAAAAATAATTATTTATGGTTGACTAAACATAGGATCCTCCAACCCCAACTGTAGTTCACATTCTCCAAACATGTTGGGTTGTATGGTTTATCCATCCCAGAACTTCCAACCTCCCATTATCTTACTAGTAATGTATGGCTGGTAGGGAAACCAGGAGATTGGCTGAGATGTAAAACTGTTTCTCCCACTCCATCCCCAAAGCCACCGTTTAGTCTAGTCTGTCTTCAATTTGCAAACAGGCAAAGATGGGAGCCAAATTCATTTGCTAATGAACTTTTGGGTCTTGGGTTTATTTGGGTTCCAAGAGGCTCTAGCAATTTGACCAGAGGTCTTAAGTTCAAATGACCACAGGGTTGGCAGATAAGGTTAAGATAATAAGTGAATCAGGCCAGATCATTTTCAGAACAGACTCTTGAATTGTATTCTTCTAAACTAGACACATTTGGGCTTTAAATATTAACTTTGTGGAAAGTTCTTCACTTATACAGGGTATATTCACTTCATTTTTCTTGAAACATGACCTCCTAGGTCTCATTTTTATATTTCTACTTTAGTTTGAGACACAAGGAGAGGAAATATTTTACTTTCTTCTTTCCGTAAGGAAGGCAATGTTTGGAGAAGCTGGGAAGTGGTGAAATCAGCCCTTGATATTTGAACTCAATAGGAATAGTAACAGGAAGTGGTGGGGTCTGTGGTGAACAGGAACACAAGTGCTCTAAAGGGAACATCTCAGTTTCTGCCCCACCTGATTGTTGTCATGTAAGAATTGGGCCTGTGTTACCAGAAATCCTAATTTTTACATGTTGGCAACTCATATCCATTGTTTTAAAATATGGCCTTTGTGGGACAAATTATCTGAGAATCCTCAATTAACACCCTCTGATTCAGACAAAGAAAACATCCTCTCTTCCCAGCTTTCCTAACCTCCCCTATAAGGCCCTTCAGAGGCCTCTAAGAATACAAAATTCAAGTTAAGAGGGTAGCTGTTAAGCACAGAGTAGCTGTAGGAAATGTTGAGGAGAGTGATGAATAAAATATGAATTAAATGGGATGGTGCTAAGGACAGAAAAGGATTTTCTGAAGCCAAAAAAGGTCAGGCCTGAGAGAATATGGAAACAGGAGAATCAACTTCTTTTTTTTTCTCCCGCCCTGTTTTAGAATCAGTTTATTTTATTTTATTTTATTTTATTATTAAATCATAGCTGCGTACATTAGTGCAATCAAAGGGTACAATGTGCTGGTTTCATATACAATCTGAAATGTTTTTTTTTTTCACAAGTAATTCAGCATATTTTTATATCATGTTCATTTATGCTTAAGAATTAAAGCAAGTATATTCATTACTCTGGTGAAAATACAGGAAATCTCTCATTCATGCACTATACAAGGATAATATTCAAGTCAAAGGGAAAAAAGTCCCACTCTTATTGTTGTCAATGTGCCCATATATGATCATCTCCATGATAGCTGGGGAAACCTGTGATGTTTCCCACCTCAGATACACATTCCAGCTCTTCGTAGCACCTGATACATACAGCTGATTTATAACCAGATGTGAGCCCCGCAAGTTCCTATGAACTAGAGCTTCCAATGGACTGGGACAGTCTGCGATCAATGCAGTCATCCAGAGGGTTGGGGCTGTTCCTTAAGGAGTGCAAGTTCAAACCTGCCAATACCGGAGGTAATCGCTTTATATTAATTTATACGTAATTCCACTTAAATTCTTTATCTGAGTATAACATATGAAAACAGTCTTTCCACAAGCAAAAAATGTGGAAACATTAAAAAAATAAGCAGTCATTTTTTTAAAGTAACTGATCAGATTCTGTAGGCTACTCTTGAAAACAGGATCTTGCTGGATAGACCCCTTCATCTGGTGGCTTTTTGCATGCACTTAACTGGGCCGATTCTTCCGTGTGTTGTTCTAAGAGCTCACCAAAACATAGATCATGCCGTATAGGTAGTAAAAAAATGCTAGAAGATAAAAAGCTAATTTGCACCATCCTTCTTTCTGACAATATGCTAGAATGTCCGCATTCATGATGGTGGTGGGGTCATAGAGGCCTGGTCCGCTCATCACCAGTCTACTCATATACCTCCAAATGTGATATGCCAGGAGGGACATATTGAGACCCAGTGTAAGCCACTCTGCTGCACAGAGGAACATGACACAGAAGAAAGCATGGATGAGGTACTTGGGGAGGACCAGGGGATTCAGGGTATTACACTTGTCTATGGGATTCTTGTAATCAGTCTTCAGCTCATCAAATGCTATGCCAGATGGCGAAGAAGACAATCTGAAATGTTTTCATCACACTGTTTAACATAACCTTCAAGCTATTTTCTTTATTATTGTATGAAGACATTTGTATTCTGCATTTAGTAAGGTTCGCCTGTACCCTTTTAAGATGCACCGTAGGTGTGGCCCCACCAATTACCATCCCTCCACCCCAACCTCCCCACTCCACTCCCCTCCCTTGCCCTTTCCCCATATTCTTGTGCTATAGTTGGGTTATAGCCTTCATATGAAAGCTATAAATTAGCTTCATAGTAGGGCTGAGTACATTGGATACTTTTTCTTCCATTCTTGAGATACTTTGCTAAAAAGAATATATTCCAGGTCCACCCATATACATGTACCACAATTTATTAATCCATTTGTGGGTCGAAGGGCACTTGGGTTTCTTCCATGACTTAGCAATTATGAATTGGGCTGCAATAAACATTCTGGTACAGATGTCTTTGTTATAATGTGATTTTTGGTTTAGATCTCCAAGTACTCTCCAACATCCTTCCAAAAGGAACGTATTAGTGTGCATTCCCACCAGCAGTGTAGAAGTGTTCCCTTTTCTCCACAGCCACGCCAACATCTCTGGTTTTGGGATTTTGTCATG
>CAUYRH010043589.1:0-14929 GCA_963574655.1 Perodicticus potto | reverse complement strand
CAGTCTTCTACCAGTTGCCAGCCAATTCTCCCAGCACCATTTGTTAAATAGGGAATCTTTCCCCCAATTTCTATTTTTGATGGGCTTATCAAAGATCAAATGATGATAAGTGTCTGGGTTCATCTCTTGGTTCTCAATTCTGTTCCATACATCTACCTCTCTATTTTTGTGCCAATCATGCTGTTTTGATCATTATAGATTTATAGTATAGTTTGAAGTCTGATAGTGTGATTCCTCCTGATTTGTTTTTATTTCTGAGTAATGTCTTGGCTAGTTGAGGGTTTTTTTGATTCTAAATAAAACGAAGTACCATTTTTTCCAGATCTTTAAAGTATGACAGTGATGTTTTAATAGGGATTGCATTAAATTTGTATATTGCTTTGCATAGTATGGACATTTTAGCAATGTTGATTCTTCCCTGCTATGAGCGTGCTATGTTTTTCCATGTGTTAACATCTTCAGCTATTTTTTTTCTCAGAGCTTCATAGTCCTCGTTATAGAGATCTTTCACATCCTTTTTTAGGTAAATTCTCATATATTTCACCTTCTTTGGCACTACTGTAAAAGGAATACAGTCCTTCACCATTTTTTCAGCTTAACTATTGTCAGTATATATAAAAGCTACTTATTTGTGAGAATTGATTTTGGAACCTGAGACGCTGCTGTATTCGTTGATCACTTCTAAGAGTTTTGTGGTTGAGTCCCTGGGGGCTTCTGTTCATTTTAATCATAATCATGACTACTTAGTACATTTTTATACTCAATATGAAATTACAAACTTAAGATAGTAACTACTTTCTCCTTTTGTTTTTGTTCAAGAGAGCCGATTCCAGTTCATCTGAAGAGGTAAGACATTTCCACATTTTCATTTTGTGGAAAACTTAATACTCAAACATGAATTGAATTTGTAATTTTTCCTTTTTCTTTCACAGAGGAGATGGAGATATCCGCCCCCCGTAAGTATTCTTAAAATGTTGTATAGTTAAGACAAGTTTTCTTCTCTGAGAATTTATGTTCCCAGAGATAGCAGCAATGTCTGAAGTGCTCACTTATTTCACTTAGGTATAACAAACTAGCAAAAGTCTCAAACCTCTGTTCCCGAATAGCATTTAGATGGAAACTGTAGTGCCACTCTCAAAAAGCCACTTATCCCTGAGAACTCAAGTGTCTTTGGCAAGTAATTGCACTGACCTAAATACTAGTTGAAATCCTAATTCTATTAATATAATATGAGCTTAATGGAGCAGAGAGGCTGCTGAGGACACAGACAAGGTCGTATGTTTCCCCCTTCTGATTTTTGAGAGTGATCAAGTCATTGGACTAAAAGGACCAGCCAGAGGTACCAAATTTTACTCTTCAACATTTTCGTTACTCTCTCTATCCTCACTGTTTCATATTGTTTCTATGTGTCAGATCGATTTGATAGGATTCCAGAAATTCTCCTTACTAATGTAGTAATTACCTGATAAAAAGGACACCAAATGAAAGGATGCAGATGTAGGGTTGGTGTATATCAGGGGTCCTCAAACTACGACCCGCAGGCCACATGCATTGGTGTTAATTGCATTTGTTTCCATTTTGTTTTTTACTTCAAAATAAGAAATGTGCAGTGTGCATAGGAATTTGTTCATAGTTTTTATTTTTTAAACTGTTGTCCAGCCCTCCAACGGTCTGAGGGACAGTGAATTGGCCCCCTGTTTAAAAATTTGAGGACACCTGGTGTATATTATGGTTAACAGAAGGGAGTCTTAAAAATACAAGTGTCTTAAGAGACAGTAAACACATTATAAAAGAGAGTAAAAGAGGAACTTCACCTAAGCTGGGACTTGTGAATTTGTCCTCATCATTATACACATCAATGAGCACAGTGCAGCTTGAAGGGAACATCGTGAAGAACATTTAAGGCCCAGGGGAAGTAGCGGCCTCTATCATTGGTCCCACGTGTATAATAAGCCACAAAATTGTCAACAAAGAGTAAAAAGATAAATACCAGTCTTACCTCCTTTAAAATATTTTTTCCTTATTTAAAAGTGAAAGCCTAATTTCAAGACTGAAAAGCCATCAAGGAGACAAATATAAAAGGTCCTCACAACTTGCACAGTCGCAGCTCTTAGTGACAATTACTCTGGCCCACGTGCAGGGCACACTCTCACTTCTCTTTAATTTTCTCTTTCCTTTTGCTCTGCAGGGAGGCTATGGCTATGGCCCTGGCTATGGCTATCCACAACCTTTTCCTGTTCCTATACTACCTCGTCCTTTTCCATGGCCAAATCAACCCATACTTGGTTTTTACTAGGGTGCTCCATAATAAAATGCTGTCTGGATACCCAGAACTTGATCAGAGAGGTAAGCTTGGTCTAGTGACATTTTTACTCTCCAGTAGTATCAGCGCTGACTGTTAAATGAACAAAAATTAAACAAAAGCCATCAAACCCACAGCAGTCCAGATTCAAACAATGTAGCCTGGAATAGATCCTGGGATAGTGTGTTTATTTAATTACATCTTTGATTCTGAGAGAAAGCCCTATAGGGTGAAGAGGCTGGGTTCTGGGGAGAGAATCCCTGTTTGTATCCTGGCCCTAAAAACTAATATTTTCATGAATTCAAACCATTCCTAATTCTCTCCAAACCTCAATGTTCTCATCATCAAAACATATAGTATAATAATACGCAGCCAATTCACAGAATCGGTGAGGCTGTTACAGAACATGTCACATAAAAGCCTCTGAGCAGACAGGTGCGTGCTGGTGACTGCAGGCTGCTGCTGTGCGACCAACCTGGTCCTGAAGCTAAGTTAAATCTCCTCCCTACACTGGATTCTCTGGAATAGCTATACAAGCAGTACGTGGGACCTTGGAAGACTGGTAGAGACATGAGCTACATTCAGACCAGGAGACTCAGAAGTCAGTGGCCATCTCATGATATCCTTAGAAGGGTCATAACACGATTTGAGAAGTTTTACCCTATATCATTCTAGTGAACAATTATGATTGGGAACACTCATATACCACCAATGAGGAGATATGGAAATGTCATCAATTTCCTTTTCAGGAAGTCATTTCCACCTATCTACACAACAGTAAATGTTACAAAATACACGAGAAAATAAATATTTTACTATGAAATAAAGCAACCCTTTTGAAGATGACTGAGGAATGCTCTATAACTCAAAGTTTTAGCAGTTCCAAAATTTCATACTTGTTAAACGTATATGGAGATTTTTTATCAACCCTGGTGCCATTAATGACAATGGAAAGAGTCTGATCTTTACCTTCCAAGCATTGTAACAACTAATGACAGTTAATTGCGGAAAGATATATTATAATTATTATTTTGGAATGACAAATATGAATTATATTATAGACTATATTTAATTGGAATACTGGAATACATTAGTAATATAAAAGCTTTTAAACATTAAATTTAATTTCAAATCCTAGTTCATTATTTATTCAGATACCCATTTAACAACTGTTTAATTGTCCACTCTGGGTCAGATCCTATTCCTGGGCAATGCATTATATTAAGTAAAATTATCTATAAATAGCTAATCTGTACCAGCCCACAATGGAACTGTGCTCACAGGAGTATACATTTCAGAGGTAATATGTGATTTTCTTTATCTGTACAGGTGTGACTGTTACATGAATATTAAGTAAAATTATTTATAAATAGCTGATCAGTACAAGCCCACATAGTAACGGTGCTCACAGGAGTATACATTTCAGATGTAATATGTGATTTTCTTTATCTGTACAGGTGTGACTGGCAAATCCAATTTCTGCATGTATATTCTCCTCACTCTTAACACATCACGTTGCCATTATATTTTGGCAGAATTATCAAGAAGGCAATGTGGAGCGAACGATGATGACTTCTTCTATCTCTGAGTTTCATCATGTTTGCCTTAAGAGTTGATCATTGACCAGACAGGTGCAATTTGAAACTGCTAATCTCTTTTCAACGCTGTGTCTGACTAATGTAAATCCATTCTTTTTCTAAAAGCAATAAATCTAAAGCACATCCTTATTTGTATGTTCATTATTTATACTTTTCACCTTCATGGGTCATTACCAAAGACTTAAGATATAGAAAAAAATCAAGAAATGTAACACCTCCTAGGTGAAGAACTCATACAAGACAGACTTTACCCTACAGATGCAAACAATGTAACTTAATCTCATGTTTATCGGGAAAAGAAAATGTAAAATCTGTGCAGCTAGGAACAAACGAAGCTCTGACAGCAACACCGATAAGCTGAGCAGGTTGAAACCTGCATGGGTGAACCAGAAAGGACACTGTCGAGTGTGTTTCTTAAAAGTGAAGTAATGGGCCATAACACTGGCCATCTCAAAACTTCCACTCACCCATGTGTACAGACTAAACTCACACAACCATTGCTTTAGTTGCTTCTTTTTCCCAGTTTGAACAAGAAAAAATAGAACTTCTGGAAATTAAAAAAAACATCACTTAGAGAAATAGGGAAATGGCGGAAAGTCTTCAGAATAGACTAGACCGAGCCTGTGGGGCACGGAGGCTCAGACCTACTCTCAGCACTTCAGGAGGGTGAAGTGGGACAATTGCTTGAGGATAGGAATTGAAGACCAGCCTGAGCAAAATAGTGAGACCATGTCTCTAAAAAATAATTAAAAAAAAAAAAAAGTCAGGCATGGTGACACTGTAGTCCCAGCTATTTAGAAGACATAAAAGAAGATTCCTTAAGCCCAAAAGTTTGTGGCTGCCATGATCTATGCCTGTGCCACACTGCACTTCAGGCTGGGCAACACAGTGAGACCCTGTCTGTTAAAAAAACTGAAGAAGAATAGTCTAGAAAGAATTTCATCATTTAAGGAGAGCTCTTTCAAGTTAAGCCAATCAATCAAAAATAAAAAACAAACAGAACAAAGTCTGTAAGAAATATGGGGTTACTTACAAAGGACAAATACAAGAATTACCATCATCCCTGAGGGTGAAGAGGAAAAAGCATGAGGCCTAGAAATCCTATTTGAAGGAGTCATTGAGGAAAGTCCCCCTGGTCTTGCTAAGATTAAGACATCCAGATACAAGAAGCTCAGAGAACTCCTGGGATTGCCATTGCAAAGGCATCACCAGGGCATTTGTTTAGTCATAAGATTGGCCACAGTTAACACAGAGGAGGAAGGCCTAGGAGCGGTAGGGTGAAAACAGCAAGCAACTTAAACAGAAAACCCACAGACTAACATCAGATTTCTCAACAGAAGCCTTATAAAACATAAAGGGAGGAAGTCCTATCTTTAGCCTCCTTAAAAAGATAAATTGCTAGCCAAGAATTGTGTACCTACAAAGTTGAATTTATAAGTGAAGGTGCACACACACAGGGTGCCCAAAATGGATATGCATTTTATGAAAGGAAAAACCGTATTGAAATTGTAACACTCCATGTACACTCATCACAAAAGAAGAACACAAGCCTCGTGTGACTTCCACACACAGGAGGTGCTGGCACAGTCACCGCCAGCGTCCGGAGGCTTCTGATTGTGGGACCACCGAGGTCAGAGCGTGGTGTAGGCACCCCTATCCCAGGACTTCCCCGGACCTCTCCTCCACTTCTGGTGAAATTAGAAAACATCTTCCCTCTGGGATTCCTAGTAACTGGTTACTGGGAAAGTCACACATGGCTAGTGGCACCTTTCCAAATGCCAACATATGTTCTACTGTTAATTTAAAATTGTGACTGAGTTATGAAATCATAATTTACCACCTTTTTATGGTTTGGAAAAGAAAGAGAGGGAAAACATACTAGAAAAAAACCCTAAAATCCCAGAATAATGGACACTATCAGCTAAGGACATATTTGAATTAAGCAATTCTTATTTTGAAGACTTTGGAAACATCCTGTTAAAATTTCTCCTTCTAGTTTTCTGCCTCTAAACCAAAATGGCACATTTAACATACATATTACCCAATAATCAGTATCAATTCTGTGTTAGATAATAGTGGCACAATGTCAGTTGTGATTTTCATCTCAACTGTATTCTAAAATTAAGATAAATTTCTGCTTTTCTCTTCCTGTAAAAATTAATAATTCATTTGAAGAGGTAAGTTTTTTTTTATTCTCAAGAACTATGAACAATCTATTTTTCAAATATTTATTATTAAAAAGAAATATGATTATAGAAGATAAGGTATTTTAAATGCTATTAATTACTTAAATTGACTTGAATAAACATAATAAAAGACATTATTTCTAAATTTCATTTCTTTTGACTTTTCCCCCAAAATACTAGGTTTGGTTTCTCATAGCAATTTGTTGTGGTGTATCAGTGGCCGAGGGCATCAGAAATGCCTTCTTACTTCCTAGCTTACATATGGAATATATAATAATTATACTGAATAAAAGACACAAAATTTGGCCACAAATAGTACCTTTAAAGCATTTAAATCCTCAAAGATATGGGGCTGTTAAGAAATAAATGCCAAAGAAGATAAGGGTTAGCTTCACCTTTTCAGTCATCAAGAAAATGCAAATTAAAACCAGCATGATACTCACTTGCTAGAAAGGCTCAAATCAGTGATGGGGAAAAATTCCAGTGTTTCCTGGCATATAGAGCAATATCGCTGGTGGGAGTGCTAAGTGTTCTGGTGCCAGAGAAAACTGTTTAGTAGTTTACAAAAATATTACCTGTGCATGAGCCATATGACTCAGAAACATCATTTCTATGTTTTATCCAAGAAAGAAAGTGGATATCTTCAAAAATCCTTGTACAAGCAACATTATAGCATCTTTAGTCAAGAGAGTCCCCAACTAGAAACAGCCAGGGTGTCCTTCAATAGGGGACGGACAAACCAACTGTGTGTGTTCATAAATAGATTACAAAAGGATAACCCCAATGATGCTAATAAATCTCACAAACATTTGCTGTGTGATACAAGCTGAACAGCACAGAGGACGTGCCGCATTATTACACACTAATGCTGTCCTCAGATGGGCAAAAGCATTGACCAACTCCAGGTAGTTGCTTCTGGAAGAGCGCGTGAACTGAGGAAGGGCCAGGAGAGACTGTCTGGGATCATGGGTATGTGACATATTTCTGCCCTGATCGCTGATCCACTTAAAATATACTTTCACTGCATATATTTGTACCTCAATTTTTAAAAAGTTATTGGCTAATGAAAAAAAATTGTTATCCACACAACTGAAGCTTTGTTGTGCACACTCGAGTCCATTCCCCTCTCACCTTCTCTGTGGCAGCCACAGTTCTACAATCCGTGTGAGCGCAGGCAGCACCACTGCACAGGACGGGCACAGGGCTAGTGCAGCGCACTGCAGATGTGCAGGGGATGACAGGTGTGCAGAGAATGACAGGTGTGCAGCGGACGGCAGGTGTGCAGTGGTTTTTTTTGGTGTGGTGTAATGAAGTAACATTTTGACTATTTTTTTTTAATTAGACGTAACTGCATGTTTTGAATTTCAAAATACAATCACATTTATAGACTTCTGAAAGCACGCCAAAAAGTGCATTAAAAGTCTATACTTTAAATCCTCTTTTTAGGACAAAATGCTTCAATGCATTCATCAGGTCATGCTCTATACTTCACATTAAGTTGTTTTTTCTTAATTTCAGACTCAGAAATTAAAGTTTCTGAGTTATTCCAATGCATCGATAGTAACTAACCAACTATTCACGTCTCTGTCTGGAGTTTCGCCTTTTCCAGAGTGTCCTGTAGTTGAAATCACGCACCACGCAGCCTGCTCACAGGGGCTTCTCCCCCTGAGTAAGGTGCATCTGAGGGTCCTCCCAGTCTTTTCACGTCTTGATTGCTCATTTCTTGTTTATTTCTCTTTATTTCTTTGTTTGTTTGGTTGTTTTTTCCTTTCATTTTCATATATTCTCTTTTTTAATTTCAGATTAATATGAGGGTACAAATGTTTCGGTTACATTGTTTTCAATTCTAAGGTGAAGTTCACATTGTAATTGA
This sequence comes from Perodicticus potto, assembly GCA_963574655.1. NCBI lineage: Eukaryota > Metazoa > Chordata > Mammalia > Primates > Lorisidae > Perodicticus > Perodicticus potto. The sequence goes on along the minus strand of CAUYRH010043589.1, from coordinate 6,970 downwards.
GCCCTTAACCCAGGCAGTGTGCTGAGCACCCCCACTTTGTGCATATTAGGTGAGATCCTACTGATCGCCCTGCCCCCTTCCTGTCCCCTCCCCCTTGCTAGACTGTATTTGTGTTTTTCTTTCCTGTGGGCAGGTAGTTGTTTCTAGATTGGTTTTATATTAGTACTGACTATGTTGGAGAATTGTTTTTCCATTCTTGAGATACTTTACTAAGAAAAATGAGTCTCAACTCCATCCAGGTAAAAACAAAAGATGTAAAGTCTCCATCTTTTCTTGTGGTTGAATAGTGCTCCATGCTGTACACACACCACAGTTTGTTAATCCACTGATGGCTTGACGGGCGCTTGGGCTGATTCCACATCTTGGAAATTTTGAAATGAGCTGCAATAACATTCTGGTGCAAATGTCCTTTTGGTAAAAAGATTTTTTTTTTTCTTCTGGGTAGAAACCTAGTAATATGATTGCAGGATCAAATGGAAGGTCAACTTTGAGTTCTTTGAGAATTCCACATACTTTTTTCCATAAAGGCTGTATTAGTTTCCAATCCCACTGGCAGTGCAAAAACATTCCCCTCTCTCCACATCCACTCCAGCATCTGTAGATTCGGGACTTTGTGACTATACTTTCAGGGATCATTTCCATAGTTTATTTATTTATGTGGATTAATATGGTTTTTTGAATTTGTTAGGAAAAGCCTAAATTGTACTTGAGTACTTCACCCAGGAGCTGTGCCGTATACCCTACATTGTGCTCGTTAGGGGATCTTCCCGAGCACCTTCTACTTTCCCCCTCCCCTCCACTTGAATTTAATTGTTTTTCCTCTCATGTGGGCTCGTACTTGTTTATTTACTAGTTGGAAATTAGTATTGAATACATGGGAAGCTTGTTTTCCCGTTCTCGAGATACTTCAATGTATCTTTGAGATACTCTCAAAACTACAGAGACATTGAAAGGATTCATGGTTGCCAGGGGCTGGGGGCAGAGGATTTTTAGGGGAGCAAAGCTATGATGTTACATTGGTGGACACATGTCATTAAACCTGTGTTCAAACCCATAACACAGACAGCACCAAGGTAGCCCTAATCCACACGATGGACACAGGGCAGAATGATGTGTCACAGCAGGTCCACCGATGTAACCAGGGCACTGCTCTGGGGATGGGGTGCTGGTGTTGAGTTACTAACAACGGGGTCTGTGCCTGGGGGTGACAGAGACAACAGGACGTCTCTGGACCTTCCTCCAATTTTTCTGTGAACCTAAAACTTAGAAAAATAGTCTATTTGAAAAAAAAAAAACCTGAAAAATATATATAACATATTTAAAAGATTACTGAATATTGAATTTGAAATTTTTATAAGGAATATTTTCAAATGTGAAATTTTAATTCTAAGCAAATTATATTTCTGCATCTTCAGATTTCATGTTAGATCAGAAAAAGTTTTTAATCCTAAGTACACACAAAAATACATTAAGGAATTTTATAAAATATAGATGCCAGAATCCCACTGAAACCAACTGAACAAAGATCTCCATGTCAGAGCAAGATCACACTTTTTAATAGAGCCCCAGATGAGTGCAAGTTGCATATAATTTGTATTATTGGGTGACAGGTATTGCTGATCTTACTTAGTGCATGTGTTACTGGAGAGTTGAATGTGGAGAACTTGTGCATGATGGACTTGAAGATAGTAGCTTGTCTACTGGATTATTTATATCTAGTATCCCTAATTGTTTAGTTTTTTTCATACAACTAATATCTTTTGTAATTTCTATTATTATGTTGCCAGCTGTGCAACTGTATTGAATTTTAAGAAGCTTATAAAAGAACAACTTTTAAGTACTTCTTAATTAAATTTCCTGTGATTAATTTATTTGTGTGCTTTAAGCATCATCTCTGAGAGAGAATTTAGTATTAGAAAAGGCCAAAATCATAGTAACAGCTAACACGGATAGGGGCTGCACATTCAGGGAGCCCTCTGATGTTCCCACTGACACCTGAAGCAGGTAGGTTATCATTGTAGATGGCCTATATTCCAACTTAAATGTCTAGCTGGTACCACAAACCCCTTTGCAAAACTGAACTCCTAATGATTCTCCCCAAACCAGCTCTGCCTCAAAAAATGCTAACTACATTATTCAAATGATTAAGACAGAAACGGCAATGCTAATTAACCTTTCTTTACTTTCACACCTCACCTGCAGTCTGTTAAATTCTCTGGGCTCTGACTCTCAAAGTATATCCAGACTATGGCACACAGTACGCTGTGTCCGGATTTTTTCAACAGCTTCGCAATTGGTCGTATCCCTTCCTTGAACCCCTTAGTTACTTTTAGCAGGTCAGTCAGAATAAATGTCCACTTGACCTCAGCTTCAAATCAGCATCATTCTTTCCCCTCAAGGGCCTCCCAGCTCAGGAGTCCTGAAATCTCAGTCGCTCACCTCTCTGCCCCTGCACCTGCCCCACACCCACTCGATTCTGCCCCGAGTCTGCCCTGCATCCACCTTGCATCACTATTCTCCAACTTCATGGCCTGAGTCAATGTTCCTCAAACCAGCCAGGTGTGCTCATCTACAGATTCTTAGAATAATTCCTGGCTCATCATACGTACTCAGGCATTATTCACGGAGTAAGGCAAAGATTCTTAAATATTCTTTCAACTTTAGCATCTGTCCAAATGTTTTGTTCTTTGCATATATAAAAAGTTCAGTGCACCACATAAAGAGTTACTGGTTTGGTCTAATACTCCGGAGACGTTTCCACAGATGGGTTTGAATTTTAACTGGATCTGTGTGAACACATGAAGGAGGGTAGAGAGGTGAGGAGTGAGAGGGAAGGCCACTCGCAGACGTGGAGAGCAAGGGGCATTTATGGTGAACTCTGGAAAGAGGGCCAGAAATACCTCCTGAGAACACTTTGAATGACCATGAACTCTTCGTCAACATAGGCCATTACTATCGGTTATACATGTATCAGAAGCCATGGAAATGTTTTCATTCAGTAAAATTTCCCATCACATGTACTTCCCAGAGAACACACTCCACAGGATGCTGTGGAAAACACACTGTGTTACAGAAATAATAGATAAGACAGAGGGAGCGCTGTCAGGGAGCTTGTGCAGGTGTCTCGGCAACAGAAAATGAACTAACACAGAGCGGCGGGTGGAGGAGCTGCGGTGGAAGGAGTCACAGGATGAACTTTTCCAAGAAGGTGGGTGGTGAGTGGATAAGGAAACAGGTGATTGGTCAGGGGGAGGCACAGAGTGACAAGATGGTATCTGTGGAATTAATGAGAATCAAAGTTATTTTGGGCTAGGAAAGGAGCAGGTATGAATGAAGCAAGGAAAACCCAAAGAGGAAAAGCTGTGAGCGCATAAACCAGTTCTTAGAAGACGAGGAAAAGCAGACGAGCTCACGTCTCACAGGGAAGTAACTCAGGGCAGTTACTGGACAGTCTCAGAAATGAGAGTCTCAGAGCAAGCAGGATTGTCTGAGCTCCAAATTCTCAGAAACCACGAGCAATAACAATGCTGAAACAGTTGCTGATAAAGGCAAACAGTATGAAGGTAAATTGAAGAGTTAAAGCGTTTACTAAGGATCTACCAAGGCCCAGTCATCCCGAGCCAGACAGGTCTGCAGACATGAAAGACGGGGACTTCTCTTCTTCTCTGCAGGAGAACAAGTTACTTACATAGGACGACATGAAACAAGGCGATTACAAGGCAGTAACAAAGGACACATAAAAATCAAAGACATTTAAAAATGGCAATTCCATGGGACAGAATCCCAGGACATAATCAGCTTTCAACCTGTCATAGCTGTTAAAAGTCAAAGGCCACAACTGGTCTCCTATGTTAAAAATATGGTCACATGGGCGGTGCCTGTGGCTCAGTGAGTAGGGCGCCAGCCCCATATACTAAAGGTGGCAGGTTCGAACCCAGCCATGGCCAAAATGCAACAAAAAAAAAGCTGGGCGTTGTGGTGGGCGCCTGTAGTCCCAGCTACTCAGGAGGCTGAGGCAAGAGAATTGCCTAATCCCAAGAGCTGGAGGTTGATGTGAGCTGTGACACCACAGCACTCTACCGAGAGCAACAAAGTGAGACTCTATCTCTAAAAAAAAAAAAAAAATGGTCACATATGTGGCAAATTTATATCTTTATGCACAAACAGCAATGCCTCAAAAACAAAAGACTTGGTTTTCCGAAATGATCCATCTCTCAATAATTATACCTAGAAATTAGCATTTTCTCCAGAGATCTCGAATTTGCAGAAAGTAGGCAAAATCCAGCTATATTTGAATTCTATAGGAAGATAAAATATTTTCTAACAGCTTTGATTCATTGACAATATATAAAAGTATTTTAAAGAAACACTGAAAAATGTAAGAGGTGGGGATTATGGGGCATATATGTTATATGTCAAAATTAACTGGAGCTGAGCATTAACTTGCTCCTTCAGACCAGGCCTGTACTTTTCGAGAGGCCGCAGACCCCGTGATACTTTATTTCACTTCAACACGGCCTGCTGTAAGCGTTTATGCTACCTGCTTCTTGTATAGTGACTGAGGATCGGTTCAGGAAGAGGACATAACAATTATAAATGCATGACAACGTGAGGATGCCTGAACGCAGTGGGACCCACACAGGCGCCCACCTCCCCGCACTGACCCTTCCTCGGTTGACCTGATTTCACAGACTGGACATGCACCACGTGTACCTATCAGTACAGCTCACCTCGCTCCTTATGTTGACCACCTGCATGTGTTGACCAGTTTGTGACGGTCCCATGGATGCTCACTTACAGGTTCAACTGGATGTAAAGTAAATAGTAACAGATCTAAGGATAGAGGTGGGCTACAATATGACATTCATAGGGGACTGAGCACTGCACTTCCAGCAACGGACAGATCACCAAGACAAAAAATGAACAAGGCCACAGGGTCGTGAGCGCACTCCAGGGCAAATGGACCCAGCAGACACTCACAAAACATCATGGCGCAAAGCCATACAGCAGCTTCTCAACAACACATGGGACGGTCCCTGGGGTAGACCATATGTTAGGCCACAAAACCAGCTTTAACAAAGTAAAGAACATTGAAATCATGTCAAGCATCTTTTATGATCACAGTGATAGAATAGCAGAAATAAATAATAGGAGAAAATTCACAAGTAGATGGAAATTAAGCAGCATGCTCCTGAACAGCCAAGGAGTCAATGAAGAAACTCAGATAAATTTAAAACTTTCTTTAGATAAATTAAAACGGGACATAACATTCCCAAACCTGTAAGATACAGCAAAAGCAGTTCTCAGATAAGTTTATGGCAATAAATGCCTACATGTGAAAAGAAGAAAAATCTCAAATTGACAGTCTAATGTTGAGCCTGAAGGAACTAGAAAAATAAGAGCAAAGCCTGAGTGGTATGTGTACAGTGCAATGATGTGACACACTCGGCCATGAAGAAGAAGGGAATGCCATCATTGGGGATGACATGGACCCGGACCTGGACTCGGACTCAGAAAGACGAACGTGGCAGGGCCTCACTCACGGGGACTCTGATTGCTGACCTTGCAGCACTGGAGAGCAGAAAGGTGAATACCAGGGATAGAGTTTAGGGCATAAGGAAGTTGGGGAGATATTGACATACGGCATTCTTGAAAAACACCAAGAATACGGAGATTAAGTGTTCTCGCCGCATGAATGATAACTGTATGAGGTCATGCATCTGTTAATTATCTAGCTCTAACAAGATAATGTATATATACTTCAAAATATTTTTCTATAAACAATAAATACATATAATTTTATATGTCAAAATTAAAAAGTTAACTTGAAAAAAGATATTGATGATTTAGATATTTGTAACAATATTACATCAGAAAGTAGGCAAACATGAAGGCTATCTCTCACAGTACGATCAAAATGTTTCTGATTGTATATGAAGCACATTCTGCCCTATGATTGCACCAATGTACACAATTATGATTTAATAAAATTATTATAAAAAAAGAAAGTAGGCAAAAGTCTATTATAAAAATATCATATTATTAAAACAAGAAATTAAAAAAAATAAATACTTGTCCGGAACTACACAACTTATACGTGGCAAGGTAAGCTACACAGACTGGAACGTCAGTAACATTACATACATTATAACATCCTCACTTCTTATCATGTTCTAAATCAACTGAGCAGAACTCCGTAGAATATGAGATGGAAAACAATTCCTAGTCATTAAGACTTCTTAGAATTCAAATACCTTTTAGGTGTTTTAAACCACAGAGTCACCACGTCACGGAGCAAGCAGGGTTTAAATAGTACCGCAACAACACAGCTCTGGTCTCCCTCTGCCTGGACGTCTTATATTCCCTTTAGGAAACAAGGTAATATTTTCATTTACCCCTTTGATATTCTATATGCTTGATAATATTGTAAAACCTAATAATATTCTGAAAAGTTTTTTAAACTAATGCTACTATGGCTTAAGATGCTTTGAGAAATCATTTTATAACTAACATAAGCTATTAATTTATCTCCTTATGAGTGCTAGATTTAATTAATATATAGACACTCAAAACTTGAGATAGTTCATGATTCCAGTCTTATTTTAAGGGCAGGATTGTATGGCGAGGTTTCTGGGAGTCCTCTGCTCTGTGTATTTGTTAGGTGACCTCCTGGGTCACTTATTTTGTCTGGTAACCAAACACCAAAACATTGACCTAACGTATTTATTCTGGAGAGTAAAGATAATATTTCTGACATACCTAGCACCATGTCTGCATCAGAGTTTAGTAACTGCACCTATTCCTGTGTTTATTAGAGACCAGCATGTTACAGCATTTCTTTGGTTAAGTAACTGTTCCTATTACTGTATGTATTAATCACCAGCATGTTACAGCATTTCTTTGGTTAAGTAACTGTCCCTATTACTGAATTCATTAATCACCAGCATGTTACAGCATTTCTTTGGTTAAG
>CAUYRH010043587.1:0-25492 GCA_963574655.1 Perodicticus potto | reverse complement strand
ATGTATTTGTTAATTTTAAAGTTAACTAACCTTTGGGGCGGCACCTGTGGCTCAGCTAGTAGGGCGCCAGCCCCATATGCCTGAAGGTGGCGGGTTCAAACCCAGCCTCGGCCGAACTGCAAAACAAAAAAATAGCCAGGCGTTGTGGTGGGCGCCTGTAGTCCCAGCTACTTGGGAGGCTGAAGCAAGAGAATCACCTAAGCCCAGGAGTTGGAGGTTGCTGTGAGCTGTGTGATGCCACGGCACTCTACGGAGGAGGGCAATAAAGTGAGACTCTGTCTCTACAAAAAAAAAAAGTTAACTAACTTTTGAAGACTTTGGTGCGTCTGCTTTATGTTGGAAAGCATTTGAATATTTGGTTTCAACAGGGAAGTCCACAGTTTCAGTTGATCCTCAGGATGGGTATCAGTCATTTATGACCTTAACGGTACTTTGATTTGGGTTAGATAGAAGAATGTAGATTCAAAACAGTAAGTGATTGAAAAGCAAAAACGTATTTTTCAGGTATGTTGCCAAAGGCATGAGTATTCTACTGCATTTTCCTATATTTAAATTGGATCTTTCTTAGCATCAAACCATGACTTGGAAATGTCATTTACTGAGAGTTCAATCAGTTCCATCTGTAGTTCTTTAGGTGCCTTGGTGTTATCAACTAGGTGAGGTTGAAATGCTGATTTAAAGTGATGTCATGATTCTCAAAGTCAGTGAATCTTTCACTGTATTCTCCTATTAATAGGTCTATAACAACTATGTATTCTTGAAATAATTCACATATATATCATTCTACTCATCAATGATTTTTGCTAACTGGGAAAAATGTTCATCCAAAATTTCCTTTGAAAGAAGTGTTTTGAAAAAAGATAGCTTTTTTAAAATGCTTGGATTTGTTTTTGCCACATATCATATATAGACTTAGTTTTGCCTTGCAAAGAAATATTCAAGTCATTTTGATTTGGCATAATATCACACAGAAATGCTGCATTACTATAGAAATTTTCTTTCAATAGTTCACCGTGCGGATTCTGTTCTTTAGAAGGCTTAAATATCTGTTCTTGCAAAGATGAAATTTTGGCTAACACCTGTCCCTCTAATAGTTAACACACTTTAGATTGATATGGTAAATCCACACTGAATACTTACCTCATCTTTCAACTTCGGCATGTTAGAAAACTACCAATGCCATGTTGCATTTGTGCAAATATACTTGACAGTGCTTACAACTCATTGCAAAGTGTCATTTAGGATAGTAGCTTTGGCACAGAGATTTTGCTGATGAAAGATCCAATGAAAAGAAATGAAAGCATCTGCATCTGTTAATGCTTTATTTTCTGATTAATATGGGGGCACCTATGATTAGGTTACACAGTTTGCTTTTGTAAGGTTAAAGTCCAGGTCGTAGTTGTGGCCTTCACCCAAGAAGGTGCAATATACCCATGCAATGTACCTGTTGGATGGGAATTTACCCAACCCCTCTTAGCTACTTGGATTTATACTTTTTTTATCTGTGCAATAAATCTTCCTATTTTCCTGTCATGGAAGGTGCACCTTCTACACTCACTAAATTTACCATATGCAGTCCAACTCCCTGATTTTTATCTTGAAATTGTTGAAGGTCTCCATTCCCCATGCCTGTTCACAAAAGTGCCCCAAAAGAGTAACTCTCCAGGCGGCACCCATAGCTCAGTTGGTAGGGCGCCAGCCACGTTCACCAGGGCTGGCAGTTTCAAACCCGGCCTGGGCCAGCTAAAACACCAATGACAACTGCAACAAAAAAAAATTGCTGGGCATTGTGGCAGGCGCCTATAGTCCCAGCTACTTGAGGGGCTGAGGCAAGAGAATCGCTTAAGCCCAAGAGTTTGAGGTTGCCGTGAGCTATGATGCCATGGCACTCTACCCAGGGCAACAGCTGGAGACTCTGTCTCAAAAAAAGAAAAAATAAAACAGAGTAACTCCATCCCAAATGAAGTCTGAAACCTGTGTGACTGAATAATACGTATTTTTCTTTTGAAGTACTGCATGAAGTTATTCTGTTGCGTTGAAAGCTAATGCATGAGGGCGGCACATATGGCTCAACGAGTAGGGCGCTGGCCCCATATGCCGGAGGTTGTGGGTTCGGGGTTCAAACCTGGCCCTGACCAAAAACTGTAAAGAAAAAAAAGAAAGAAAGAAAGCTAATGCATGCTGCCAATCAGTTATGATTTTCCTTGAAAGAAGCACTTGTTTGTATTTGGAAATGTTATCAGGGTCTAAGCATCTTACAACTTCAGCAATGCATTCTTTCTCATTTTCTGCATCATTAAATGGCTTCCCTTTTTTTACTGAGTATATAAACTACTTTATAAATTGCTTCAGTGACATTATTTCAAGGTTTTATTGCTGCTTAAGAGAATTGTCTTAGCTTTTGCTTTTCATCTTTTAATTTCTGCAATACAACATTTTGGCCAAGTGTGGTTGCTCTCACCTGTAATCCTAGCACTCTGGGAGGTGGAGGTGGTGGATCCCTTGAACTCAGGAGTTCGAGCCCAGCCCAAGGAAGAACAAGACCCCTGTCTCTACTAAAAATACAGTATGGTGGTAGGTGCCTGTAGTCCTAGATACTTGGGAGGCTTGCTTGAACCCAGGAATTTGAGCTAGGGTGGTGTCATGGCACTCTAGCCAGGACAACGGTGTAGATTGTCTCAATACAACCTTTCATGCCTCTCCCTCTAATTTCAGTATATGTGGATCTTATGAGTACTATGATGCTGATGAGCTTTGAATTTCTTTAATTTTGATATTGTAGGCTCGGTGCCTGTGGCTCAACAGGCTAAGGCGCCAGCCACATACACCTGAGCTGGCGGGTTCTAATCCAGCCTGGGCCCACCAAACAACAATGACGGCTGCAACCAAAAAAATGTCCGGGCGTTGTGGCGGGCGCCTGTAGTCCCAGTTACTTGGGAGGCGGAGGCAGGAGACTCGCTTTAGCCCAGGAATTGGAGATTGCTGTGAGCTGTGATGCCACAGCACTCTATCCAGGGTGATAGCTTGAGGCTCTGTCTCAAAAAAAAAAAAAAAAAAATTTTGATATTGTAGATCACAAAGCAAGCAAATCATCTTATCTTTAGCAGAAATAAGATAATATTATATAAAATGTGTTTTCTTCCTTCATCATTCTCTTGGTCTTCTTTGGTATGATGGGCTGTGAAGCAGACAGAATTAAAAAATACTGTTGAGGCCAGACACAGCGGTTCATGCCTTTAAATCCTAGTATTCTGGGAGGCCAAGGTGGGTAGATTGCCTGAGTTCAGGAGTTTGACACCAGTCTGAGTAAGAGCAAGACCATGTCTCTACTCAAAATAGAAAACTGGGCTGAGTATTTGGGCAGGCACCTGTGGTCCCAGCTACTCAGGAGGCTGAGGTAAGAGGATTGCTTGAGCCCAAAGGTTTGAGATTGCTGTGAGCTGTGATGACATGGCACTCTACCCTGGGTGACAGAGTGAGACTGTGTCTCAAAAAATAAAATAAAATAAAATAAATAAATAAATAATACTGTTGAGCTGTGTAACTATTCACAAATTCCACTTCAAACAGAAACACTGTACTCCATTGTTAAAAGATAACAGACTGGAGTACTTGACCCTCAGAAACTCTCACCAACCACCCTTGTACAGAAGTTGTGCCAGTCAGGCAGGGAACTAAATCATGAGTGTAGCAGCTGTCAATTTAGCCCTTACAGCTTACTAATGTTCTAATTGTTCTGGTCAATCTGGGAGGAATTTTTTTTTTTTTTTGAGACAGAGTCTCACTATGTTAACCCTTGGTAGAGTGCTGTGGTGTCACAGCTCACAGCAACCTGAAACTCTTGGACTTAAATGATTCTCATGCCTCAGCCTCACAGGTAGCCAGGGCTACAGGTGCCTGCCACAATGCCCAGCTATGGGAGGACTGTTTTTTTGACACTTATTTCGTACTTCGGCATTTAAAATATGTTCATCTTAAAAATAAAGTAAAAATGTAAAAGATGAACAAAAATGTATTAATAAAAGAATAAAATTACTTGTTCTATAAAATTTGGATTCAGTCCAAAGGCCACACTTAAAAATGTAGATCGCCTTAAAACTGCAGGTCGCCACCCATGAGCTATGATAATTGTAAGCTTTCTTCATTTAAAGTAGTACAATTTTATCCCAAATTATATAAAATGTGCACTTAATTACTATGAGATATCAATGGATTGAAAAAATGAATTATAGCACATAAAAGTGTCACACAACTATCACCATTCTTAAGGTAAGACATTTCTTTACCGAAAAATTCTAAATTTGCCATAAAATAGAGTCCTAGCTCCAATAACTGTTATGTAAACATTTCATTAACAGTATTTTCTTAATTCTTTTCAGTTTAAAAACTGATAGCAGGTGTGAGAGTGGTGGCAGGGGATAAGGCTTAGGAATAATTTATAAAGTGGAATTAATGCATTTTTGTTCATAATTTCCCTCTAGAACTAAGTTATTTAAAAACCATTCTCAGGCTGGCACAGTGGCTAACACCTGTAATTCTAGCATTTGAGGAGGCTGAGACAAGAAGGTTGCTTGAGCCCAAGAATTTGAGGCTATTGTGAGCTATGATCAGGTCACTACACTCCAGCCTGGATGACAGAGCGAGACTCTGTCTAAAAATAAATTAATTAATTAAATTTTTAAAAAATTGTGTTAGGCACCTGTCAGAAACAAAACAATACAAAAACAAATAGCTAAGAGGGTGGAGCAAGATGGTGGTCTAGAGACATCTCCTTATCAGCTGCTCACAGTGAGACAGGGGAGAGAAGACTCCAGCCACCTCTGGCTGGGGGAACCTGCCCAGAAACCTCACTTTGGGGGCACAGTGAAACAGTAGGAGACTCCAAGAACCAACGAGGAGGTCTAGAACTGAGGAAGACCAGCACAGAAGGGAAGTGCCTGGATGTGGGCAGAAGCCAGCCAGCCCTCCTGCAAAGGACTAGGGACATGAAAGGCTGTCCCTGCAGTTTTTTTTCATTTTGGACTGAGCTGCTCACTGGCACTGCCACAGAAGGGCTTAAGCGAGTACTTAAACAGTGGCCAGGATTGAATACCAGGTGGGATGGATCTCTCATTGACTTGGCTATTAACAGGGCACTGCCATGGTGGTACGACAATGTAAAAGGAATAGTCCACAGAGTCCTAGTGCACAGCCAGTTCTGGTGTGCCTGCTGAGCTCGGGCAACCATCATTGGGGTAAGCTGAATGGCCCCTGAACCCCCAGAAAGGCCACTTTGTTGTTGGGGGCACTGTTTGACGTGCCTCCTAAGAAATCTAGCGAAAGCTTAAGGACCCCAATCCTACAGGTACTAAATGCTGATAAAGCAACCAGGCTCTGGCTGAGGGCAAATAAGTCAGGAAGATAGGACCAGGTCTTCTCTGCAACTAGACAGTGGCTTCCAGCCCCCATTTTATACAGCAAAACCAATGTATGTTCTCTGTCTTCTAACATCATAGAGCCACCTGGTGTCCAGATAATATATCAATATATTGTGATATACACACACACAAATATACATATATATATACATATATATATATTTTTAAATTGCACATGAAATTCATGGATATCCTGTATATATATTCATATACACTTTTTTTCCCAGTTTTTTGCTCTTTTTCTCAATTTTTTCCTTTAGTTTTTTTTTTTTTCTTTTCTGCTGTTGTTTAGTTGGTTTGGTTTGTTTGTATTTTTATTTTTTATTTTTACTTTCTTTAATAGCAAGTCTCCTCCATTTTTATACAGTTTTTCAGCCCCTTTTATTCTTTCTTTTTTATGTCTCTCCTTTTCTCTCTGTTTTGGTAGAGAGAAAATACCTTCTTTTTTCTCATCTTTTCCACATAACTTTCTCATACAACAACTAAGATAGCCCTTTTTTCTTCATTTTATATAATTGCATTTTAATTTTTTTAAACCATTTTTATTACTTTTCCTTTTCTCTGAGGGCTGATGGGGGTCATGACTTTGGTCTGGCTCAAGGAGGCCATGAGCTCAAGGTGGCCTTCTAGCTTTGGACTTTTGAAAGATGATATTGGTAGGTTTCTATGTGACATCCTGCTGATTTTTTGGCAGAGGCAGGATTGTATTTTTGCCTAGGCTGGTGAGGAGCTTCCAACCTTGAGGAATCCACCCCAGCATGGTCCCCCCAAATCCTAGAGTTGTGGGTGTGGGACGAAGCACCCTGCCAAACATCACCATTTCTCCTGTTGCTCACTTTCTGTCCTTCTTCTCCCTTTTGCTTCAGTTCTTTCCTTTCATCCCCCTTCTTTTTTTTCATCTTTTTCTTTCACTTTCTTCCCTCTCACTCTTTACCCTTCTTTTTCTCTTGACACTACACCAAATGGCCACTTCAACACCTAAGCTCAGAGAGAAGGTAATTTAAAACAAAGGATGTAGTGAGAGGAAAAAGTAGGAGAAGGAAGTGAACAAAAAGAAACCACACATGAGGAGAAACCAACAAAAAATGTTGGCAACATGAAAAACTAGAATAGAGCCATCCCCCAAGAGATCATAGGTGGCTACCACAGAGGATTCCACCTGTAAAGAATTAATGGAAGGGTGGTGCCTGTGGCTCAGTGAGTAGGGCACCAGCCTCATATACCAACAGTGGTGCATTCAAACTCAGCCCCGGCCAAACTGCAACAACAAAAAAAATAGCCGGGCATTGTGGTGGGCACCTGTAGTCCCAGCTACTCAGGAGGCTGAGGCAAGAGAATCGCCTTAGCCCAGGAGTTGGAGGTCGCTGTGAGCTGTGTGACTCAACGGCACTCTACTGAAGGTGATAAAGCGAGACTCTGTATCAAAAAAAAAAAAAAAAAAAAAAGAATTAATGGAAATGACAGAAAGACAATTTAAAATATGAATGGCAAAAACAATAAAATAATCGAATAAGAAAGTGGAAAATAATAAAAAAGAAATACAAAAATAGAACCAAAAAATGGATGAAAGATATGAAGAATATAGAAAGGCTATGGCAGAGCTTAAGGAATTGAAGGGGTCAATCAGACAACTTAACAATTCAGTAGAAAGTATCAATAACAGATTAGATCTATGGAGAAGAAAGAATCTGAGAGCTAGAGGGTAAAGCTCTTGAGTTAACCCAGGCAGTTAAAGAAATAGAAAAGAAGAGAGAGAAAGCAGAACATTCACTCAGAGAATTATGGGACTTCATGAAGCATTAAAACATGTGAATTATAGGTATCCCTGAAGGGAAAGAAACATGTCTCAAAGGAATGGAAGCCCTAATGAAGGCTGTCATAAGTAAAAATTTCCCAAGTATCACTAAAGATTCCAAAACACTCCTTTTAGAGCAGTGGTTCTTAACCTTCCTAATGCCTCCTAATCCACGACCCTTTAATATAGTTCCTCATGTTGTGGTGACCCTCAACCATAAAATTATTTTCCTTGCTACGTCATAACTTTAATTCTGCTACTGTTGTGAATCATAATGTAGATATCTGATATGCAGGATATATTTTCATTGTTACAAAGGGGTCACAACCCATAGGTTGAGAACCACTGTTTTAGAGGGATATCAAACCCCAGGTTGTCTCAACACAAACAGAGCATCTCCAAGATACAGTGTAATGAATCTGTGCAAAGTCAAGATGAAAGAGAATATTACCAGGTGTTTCATTTTCTTTGAAGCTACTGTGAAGGAAATTGACTCAATTTCCAAATTTAAAAGTAGCAGCTTTTAAATTTGGCTGTTACTGACATATATAAAGGCTATTGATTTGTGGAAATTGATTTTATACCCTGAGACATTACTGTATTTCTTGATCACTTCCAGGAGTCTTGGGGTTGAGTCTCTGGGGTTCTCTAAGCATAAGATCATATCAGCAGCAAAGAGCAAGAGATTGACCTCCTCTGCTCCAATTTGGATGCCCTGTATGTCCTTCTCTTGCCTGACTAGAAATTCCAGAACTATATTGAACAGTGGTGGCAATAGAAGACATCCTTGTCTGATTCTAGTTCTAAGTGGAAAAGATTTCAGTTTTACTTCACTCAGTTTGATATTAGCCAGCCTATGCTAATAGAAAATTCAAGGTATTTACATTTAGTGAGAGAGCTAGTATGTGTGGTAGAGTTCTATTCATCTTATTTTGTGTAAGTCCATTGCTTAGTTTCATCCTTTGCGCCCTTGTGGAAGCTAGGTTTTTGTCCTTTAGTTACATGGTGTTTACTTTGCTGGTGATCCATCATGGTGGTCAGTGTGGAGACTAGGTCTTAGTATTTCCTGTAGAGCTGGTTTTGTTGTGGCAAATTTCCTCAATGTTTTCATATCAGTAAAAGATTTGATTACCCCCTTGATTTTAAAGCTCAGTTTAGCAGGATACAGAATTAAGGGCTGAAAATTGTTTTAAGAAGGTTAAAGGTAGATGACTTTTCTCTTCTGACTGGGAAAGTTTCAGCTGACAAGTCTGTTATCACCCTGATGGATCTGCCCTTGTAGGTCAATTGGCACTCACTCCTGCTGCTTGCAGAATTTACCTAACAAAAGAGATGAAGGACCTCTACAAAAGGAGCTATGAAACCCTAAGAAAAGAAATAGCAGAAGACATTAACAAATGGAAGAACATACCATGCTCTTGGCTAGGAAGAATCATCATTGTTAGAATGTCTATACTACTCAAAGTAATCTATAGATTCAATGCAATCTCCATTAAAATACTATCATGCGTTGAAGAACTGGAAGGAATAGTTCTTCATTTCATATGGAACCAGAAAAAAACCATATAGCCAATGCAATTTTTAGTAAAAATACAAAACCAGAGGCATCACTCTACCAGCTTTAGGTTATAAGTCCACAGTGATCAAAACACCATGGGATTGGCACAAAAATAGAGACATAGACATATGGAACTGAATAGAAAACTAAGAGATGAAACCAGTCTCTTATAGCCATCTGATCTTTGATAAACCAAACAAAAGAATACACTAGGAAAAAGAATCCCTATTCAATAACTGGTGCTGGGAGAACTGGATAAGCACACATAAAAGACTGAAACTAAACCTCTATCTCTCACCACTTATAAAAATCCATTCAAGATGGATAAAAGATTTAAATCTAAGAAATGAAACAATAAAAATCCTAGAAGAAAGTGTGGGAAAAACTCTTGAGGCTGTTGGCCAAGGGAAAGATTTTATGAAGAAGACTTTAGGTGGCAATTGCAACAACAATAAAAATAAACAAATGGGACTTTTTTTCTTTTCTTTTTTTTTTTTTTGAGACAGAGCCTCAAGCTGTCACCCTGGATAGAGTGTCATGGCATCACAGCTCACAGCAACCTCCAATTCCTGGGCTCAAGGGAGTCTCCTGCCTCCGCCTCCCAAGTAGCTGGGATTACAGGTGCCCGCCACAATGCCTGGCCATTTTTTGGTTGCAGCCACCATTGTTGTTTGGCAGGCCCAGGCTGAATTCGAACCCGCCAGCTCAGGTGTACGTGGCTGGCGCCTTAGCCCGTTGAGCCACAGGCGCCGAGCCAAACAAATGGGACTTAATTAAACTGAAAAATTATGCACAGTGAAGGACACAACAATTAAAGCAAAAAGACAAACTTCAGAATGGGAAAGATATTTGCATGTTATGAATCTGACAACTAGGATCTATAGAGAATTAAACTTAATCAACAAAAAAAGAGTGAACAATCCATCTATCACTGAGCAAGAGAGGCAAACAGAACCTTGTTTGAGGAAGACAGACAAATGGCTAACAAACATATGAAAAAATATTCATCGTTCCTAGCCATCAGAGTAACACAAATCAAAACCACCCTGAGATATCACCTAACCCCAGTGAGAAGACCCTACATCACTAAGTCCCAAAGTTACAGATGCTGGTGCAGATATGGAAAGAGGGCAACACTTTCACCCTGTTGGTTGGTCTGCAAACTAATGCAGCCTCTTTGGAAAGAAGTATGGTGAATCCTCAAAGAACTCAAATTAGACCTCCCATTTGATCCCGCAATCCCATTACTAGGCATCTATCGAGAAAAAAAAAATTATTTTGTCATAAAGACTTTTGGACTAGATTCTTTATCTCAGCTCAGTTTACAATTGCTAATGTTGCAGGAAGACAAGGCCCAACGGAGAGAAAGAGCACCCAAACACCATGTTTATAAGAGGAAGGGCTTTATTCACCAGCTGGGAGCTTATGGCATAGAAGAATTCCAAATGGCCGTGCTCCCTGTCTAGCTTGATCTTTCCCTTTTTATTGACAGTCAAGAAGTTCCATCCCACAGGTACCCTTCTCATTGGCCAGTTTGAATCAAACGGGAGATGCTAGTCCAGCCCCCACAAAACTACAGGATTTCACAGAACTTGGAAATTTCCAAGTTCCAGGAAGTTACAAATTCCTAAGAGCTGAGTCACCATGGAGAGGACCCTGCAAGTGTATCCTTGTGCTCTCCTTGACAAAATCTTTTCTCCCAGACCTCACCCTTCTCGGGTATCCTCTTTCACTAAGACATAGAAGCAACCCAAATGCCCATCAATCCAGGAATGACTTAATAAACTGTGGTATATGTATACCATGGAATACTGTTCCGCCATAAAAGAGATGGTGACTTTATATCTTTTGTATTAACCTGGATGAAGTTGAAACAAATTCTTCTCAGTAAGGTATCACAAGAATGGAGAAGCAAATATCCAATGTAGTCAATACTAATATGAAACCAGTAGATGATCTAATACACACCTACATACGAGAAAAACTCAATTCAATTCAAGTTGGGGGAGTGGGAACACAGGCTGGGGAGAGGGGGGAGGAGAGGGGATTGTTGTGCTCCTACTTAATGTAAGGGCACAATGTAAGGGCATATGACACACCTTTTGGGTGCAAGACACAAATACAAGAGGGACTCTACTTAACAAATGTGAATATTGTAATCTAGTTGTTTGGACCCTCACATGAATCTGAAATTAAAAGAAAAAAAAATAGGGCAACGCCTATGGCTCATCAAGTAGGGTGCCAGCCCCATATACCGAAGGTGGCGGATTCAAACCTGGCCTCGGCCGAACTGCAAAACAAAAAACTAGCCAGATGTTGTGGCAGGCACCTGTAGTCCCAGCTACTCGGGAGGCTGAGGCAAGAGAATCGCCTAAGCCCAGGTGTTGGAGGTTGCTGTGAGCTGTGTGACGCCATGGCACTCTACCAAGGGCAATAAAGTGAGACTCTGTTTCTACAAAAAAAAAAATAATAATAATAAATAAATAAAATGCTAACACAAGAAAAAGTGTTTGAATGGATAAATAAAAACCAAACTAAAAGTGACTAGATTTCCATTTTTATTTTTATTTATTTATTTATTTTATTTTTCGCATTTTTTGGCCGGGGCCAGGTTTGAACCCACCACCTCCAGTATATGGGGCCAGCGCCTTACTCTTTCGAGCCACAGGTCTTGCCCCTATTTTTAGTTTTAGCAGTGCATCATCATTGGTTTTAAGTTACAAGAGAAATATAGGAGCCGGATGCGGTGGCTTATGCCCATAATCCTAGCACTCTGGAAGGCTGAGGTGGGTGGATAGCTTGAGCTCCCAAGTTCGAGACCAGCCTGAGGAAAAGCAAGACCCCATCTCTACTAAAAATAGAAAAACTGAGGCAAGAGGATAGCTTGAGCCTGAGCTGGAGTTTGCTGTGAGCTATAACGCCACAGCACTCTACCCAGGGTGACAGCTTGAGACTCTTGTCTCAAAAAAAAAAAAAAAAAAAAAAGAGAAATATAGGCTTCTTTAGTAAAATAACATATACAGATTTAGAGTTTGTCAAGTGAAAAGTGAAAGTTTTCCTGTCTTTACCCCCGCCTACAAGGTTTTAAATGTGAAAAAAGTGTGGTTTCACTGGTAGAAAATGAGCAACCACAGAGGAGGCTCTGGTTTCAGTGGGCTCTGTGTTAGGTGTGTTCACCTGGTTCGAACAGAGCTTTGGGCATCTCTGGAAGAGGGGTGGTGAGACCTCAGGGAAGGTGTCGGCTCTGGCATTTTGTGGGCTTTTTTTCAGGCTTCATCCATTGTCCCCTTTTTGCTCTGGTGCTGAGCTACCACTTTTTCCTGAACCTTCTCTCCCTCTTCACCTCTCTGTTGGCAAGGCTGTGGAGAAGCAGGTTTCCGCTATATTTGGGTGGGAGGGCAAGGTATAAATAGCTAGAATCCCTGTGGAAAGCAATTTGGCACTCTCTGTCAACATTACATAATTATACAATCTGACCCAACTCTCCTGCCTTTGGGAATTTATCCAAAGATGTATACGCACAATGCAAATTGACTTATTTCTACAAAGCATCATTGGTGCAGCAAAAGATTGCAAACAACCCAAATGTCCATCGTTAGCAGAACTGGTTAAATGCATTAGGAGACAAAATATGATAGGCTTCCTTAAATTTAAAAAACAATTAAAAACAGTGAGGAATTTCTTTCTGAACCTTATTATAGAAAGATTCCCAAGATGTATTTGTAAGTTGACAGTAAAAGAGCAGGGTACAGAACAGTATGTATATGCAGCTACCTTTTGTGTAAGAAAACAGGGATAGAGAAATAATAGGTTTGTATTTAGGTTTGCATGAAGAAATTTTTTTTTTTGAGACAGGTCTCACTTAGTCACCCTTGGTAGAGTGCCATGACGTCATAGCTCACAGTGATCTCAAATTCTCGGGCTCAAGCAATCCTCTTGCCTCAGCCTCCTGAGGAGCTGGGACTCCAGCCACCTGCCACAATGCCCAGCTATTTTATTTTTATTATTTTTATTTTTATGTATTTATTTTTAGGGACAGGGTCTCAATCTAGCTCAGGCTGGTCTGGAACTCCTGAGCTCAAGCAGTTCACCTGCCTCGGCCTCCTAGATTGCTAGGATTCCTGGTATGAGCCACTGTGCCTAGCCCTGCGTGAAGAAACTTTAGAAAAAACACAAGAAACTCATGGAAGTGTTTGTGGGATATGCAGAGAGGGGCAGAAACAAGCCAATACAGTGACTGTGCTTTCTACAGAGCTTGATTTTTGAACCATTGTTGATATACTGCTTATAACATTCAAAAATAATTATTATCAAGCAGAATGCATTGCTTCTCACATGGCAGGATGATACAAATGCAGCCAGGGATCGTGCTGGCAAAGATTTTGCAAGCATCAGGAGGGCTGCCTGGAGTGGTAGTGAGTGATCTGGCTGTCTATAAAGATGGATTTAGAAAGGCAGAGAATTAGAATGAGATCTTCCCGGTTTTAGGATCTGCAGAAACAAAAGCCCAGCAGTATGAAAGCTTATTGAATTGACTGAAATCTTTCTTCTAGGACAATTTCTCAAACACAGTAAGAAAATAATGAGCTGAGAGCCCACTTTGGTCTTGTTGGGACTGTGGCAAAAACAATCTGATTCCCAGGCTTCGCTCAAGTGTTAAACTTCGTTTCTTCCTTACATACTGCTGAAATCTCATCCTCAGATAAGTCAGCTCTCATCCCTTGCTCATCTTGAAGAAGAGTCACCAAGTATTATTACTTACACCACAAAAATCAAATCTCAATTCATTTTACAACAGGACTTGGTGGAAAATTCAAATGATTCAACTTGATTTTTGATCTCTTTAACCTTCGTCAGAAGCAGGTCTATTGTAACTAGGAGACCCAGGTCCAGTTATTTCTTCTAAGTATTGAAGTCATATTAGCATGTGCCTTAGTTATATTTTTTGCTTTTATAGCTCTTGATGTGGATCTTGTTACCCTTCTCGCTGAGCCTGGGCCCTGAAAAAAGCTGCTGAATATCAGAGTAGGTAATTCCTGATGACAGGATGGAGGAAAATCAACTTTGTTTTTAACCAAACCTCATGAAGTTGCTCAATAATTGTAAGATGACTCATCTTAGTACTTTAAAATCACATTAACTCTGCTGCCTTGAAAACAGTGCTTTAGGGAAGTGGAATCAATTATGTTAAAATCTCTCTTTCACTCTCTGTACCCCCCCCCCCCACACACACACACGTACACACAATAGAAAGATTAAAAAAAGCCTTGAAGGAAATACAGCAAATGTTTTACATTGATGGGGTTTGAATGGAAAGAAAATGGATGATTTTTCTTTTCTTCTTTTAACTTTTTCTGTATTTCTGAAAATTTACTTAATAAACACAAACTACCTTTATCATAAAAATAGAGAACAGAAACACATATCTAAAAACAGAGATCGATGGAGCAAGGCCAAGCACGCAGCTCATTTTTGCTTAGTACATCTTCCAGGAAGCCCTGGGTGAGTCTGTGCAGCTGCCTCTGTTTCGTTCTCAGATACCTGGGCATCTACTAAGCAGTGGGACATGGATAGCTCTGGGAAAAGAGAAATGGATGCCCAGTATTCACTGAATTAGCCAACCTGAATGTATCTGGGCCCTTTGGCAGCTCCTGCCATCACTCCAAGATCACGTTCAGGCCAGACTCAGCACTTGTTCCCATCCTTTGGTCACCCTCCCCTAAAACAAATAAACAAACCCTACTCCATGAGCAATCTCGAATAAGGTCAAGTTTACTGAATTTTCTTTGGAAAAGTTGGCAAGTTCTTCATAACTTGTAGTAATTCCCCTAAGGAATACTGGCATATACTCTGCTCTTTCTTCAAAAAGAAGAAAGAAGGCTCGGCACCCATAGCACAGTGGTTATGATGCCTGCCACGTGCACCGAGGCTGGTGGTTCAAACCCAGCCCGGGCCAGCAAAACAACAATAACAACTGCAACTATAATCCCAGCTACTTGGGAGGCTGAGGCAAGAGAATCACTTAAGCCCAAGAATTGCTTGAGCCCAAGAGTTTTGAGGTTGTTGTGAACTATGAGGCTACAGCACTCTACTGAGGACGACATAGTGAGACTCTGTCTCAAAAAGAAAAAAAGAGGGCATCGCCTGTGGCTCAAAGGAGTAGGGTGCTGGCCCCACATGCCGGAGGTGGTGGGTTCAAACCCAGCCCTGGCCAGAAACTGCAAAAAGAAAAAAAGAAAAAAAGAAGAAGAAAGCAGCTGCCCCATGGCTTCTGCGCCCTGCCCCAATTGCCTCCTGCAGCCCCTTGAGCCTGACATTGCACCCTTCTTCCCTATGGGCACACACCACTCAAAAAAAGAAAGTCAGGCTGTTGGCCAATTTTCAACCACCTCATCTTTATCAGGTGAGTCTCCAAGATCTATAGTGCAATTGAATTAAGTATAATGGTCCCTGAAAGCTAGATGAACAGCTTATATTCGATACTTTAATGCCCTCGGTATAGACCTGAAAACTAGCATAGGGTTTGTATAAAACACACAGTCATCAGGGTGAGTCCTAACTCGGTGCCCTGTGAGATCTCACTGCTCTTAGGAGTCGTGAGGGAATAGATGTGGGACTGCTGAGCGTGAGGATTCAGCTGGATCACTTTCAGAGCCATTTGGGCTGTGAAGGCTTCTCTCCCGGCACGTAGCGTGGTGGGGCATGGGGTTTGGTAGGCCCCAAGACAGGAATGCAAATGGAGGCCTACATACCATATGTCTACAGATTTCAAAGTTATAAATCAAGCTAAAAAATCATTGAATAAAATATGTTCTGTCCTCCTACCTTGACAAAAATACCTTCAGAACAACCTGGAAATCCAGGTTGGGATTTAGAGTTCTTGGACTCCTCAAAGTTCCTTGCCAGCCCATGGGGCCATGGGGAAGAGGCAGCCCCCAGCTTTGGCCCTCATCCTGCATCCTTTCTCTCCCCATTTATGATTCCAGCCCTTCTTGCATCAGAATCTCTTGCATTCTATATGTCCAAGTGTCTTCTCTCTCCTGACACTCAGGCTTGTTGATCTCTTAAGGTTGGAGTTCACATACCAGCATCGGGGGTGACCCTTAGAAGGACTGATCTGGAAAAGGCCTGCTCTGGACCTAGAAGTGAGCTTGGGGATGTATGGGCTGAGAATTCTGGGGTTTCATGCATTATCAAAAAAGGGGTGGGGGATGGCAAACAGTCCATTCCTAATTTGTAATCTTTGAAGCCCTTCTCCAAGCTGAGTCAAGGAAATACAAGGTTCAGGTCACTGTTTATTAATTGCCAGTGCTGCCGATGGGCGGGGAGGGAGATGGATTTTATAACTTCTGAAGATTATTTGTCCCACCTCATCCTCTGCTGAATGGGGTCTTTGTGAGAAGACCAGTAACCATGGTTAGTGCCCTCTGGCCAGCTTCTGATGTGAAGCAAAGGCCTGTTTCTTGCAGCGTTCTTCAGTGTCAGGGATGGGGACCGAGAGCGAGGATCCTTAAAGGCAGAAATTTTAAGGTCCCTGATGAGTCAAAAATAACCTTTCCTGATACCCAGGCTGGAAGGCAGAAGAGAAGCATGAGGGGTGCAGTGAAAGGATGATCACGGGTTGGGGAAAGGCCACCCTTCATCCTGTCTTTGTTCCTGTGGCCTGGGAGGTGTCAGTCATGCTGGGAGTAAGGAGACAAACCGTATCACCCCACTCACATGGTATGGTTCCAACCAGGAGTTCAGAGTGTGGGTTATGTGGGAGGCATTTAGGAGCTGAACCAGTGTCCTGGGGATAGATATTGCTAAAGATGGTGTTGCTGGAATCTTTTCTAAACTGACTGAGGCTGAAAGGGACACAGGTACACTCACAAGCCAGGGAAGGTCTCAAGTTCTCTCCTCTCCCGTCTTAGCTATGAGGCTCTGAAACTCTGCTAGGAAGGTTAGTTCTATGTGGTCTCAGCCTGTAATGGTGCAAGGACTGGACACGAACACACACACACACACACACACACACACACACGGCAACCTTATCTCAAGGCTTACTCCACAGAAGAAAATGTTTTAGGGTAGAGCAATTGGAGAGATGTCCCAGGGAGCCCACTCAGCCTTCCCTGAAATCACCAAACTCACCTGACCTCACCAAAAAAGCAGTTAGAAGTAGGCACATTATCCTGGTTTTGAGCCAAAGGTTATTAGCTTGAAATTCACTCTGCCACCTGCGTTTTCATTTCAAGAGCAAAGGCGCTGGGAAATGCCATTGGAGTTTGGGAAGAGAAATGATACAACTTCTGAATATTAGAAATGGAATAGAATGGAGCCCAGAAGGCCAAGTTTGTGCTGGGTTCTCAGAATATTATCCTTAGAAAGCACAGTTCACACTACCTCTTCAACTGTGGAGAGCCTGCAGTGTTTCCATTAGTGAGAGAGGGAACATCGTGGGGACAAGGAAGGGGTGAGGGGCAGCAGAGGGTCAGGGATAATGGGCAACACTCTGTCAATAGGAGCAGTAAGAAAGAAGAGAAACCTCGAGGAATTTAACCCAGGGCCTTTATACTAGAACCTAACCTCCAGGTTTTGAGACTCTGTCTCAAAAAATACATAAAAATAAATAAATAAATAGGAGACTTACCGCTGGTCTGCTGACTCCACTATTAGCTAATACCACTTTCGATCTCACTCCTCCGCCCACTGGGTCCTGAAATTCTACCCCGACTCCTCTTACTGAAGGTTGCTTAAGTCATTTGTAGATTCAGCTTCTTCCTAAAGCATTAACCTCACAGTTTTCTTATTGGTTTTTGGAAGGTAGTGCGTGGTGAAGCCTTGGCAGGTAGATTTTTAATTGATCAGAGTCTCTACCTTAAATTTGGCAAATTTAGTGTTTATAAGGCCTTGAAAATGTATTTCTGAGAAGTTTTATGCAAATTACTCCCAAGAGATGGGCGGCGCCTATGGCTCAGTGAGTAGGGCGCCAGCCCCATATGCTGAAGGTGGCAGGTTCAAACCCAGCCTCGGCCGAACTGCAAAACAAAAAAATAGCCGGGCGTTGTGGCGGGCCTCTGTCATCCCAGCTACTCAGGAGGCTGAGGTAAGAGAATCGCCTAAGCCCAGGAATTGGAGGTTACTGTGAGCTGTGTGACGCCACAGAACTCTACCCAGGGCGATAAAGTGAGACTCTGTCTCTACAAAAAAAAAAAAAAAAAAAAAAAATTACTCCCAAGAGCTGACACACAGTCAGAAAAACAGCCTCATCATAAACCTTAATCTTACCTCCAGGAAGTTCTTGGCTTTTGCTGACCACAACCTAAGCATCCAGCCAGTGAAAGACAAGTCTGAGAAAAATCTGGTTTTTGTCTAATAGAGCTGATGGTACAGATTTCTACAACCTCTTTGGTTGACACCCCGCCCCCACTGCTCTGATGCAGGTTCAAGGTTGGAGAGACAAACGGGAAAATGAAGATAAAAATTCCATCCTCCTACTTTCAGCCTTATCAGTCTATGCAATATAATTTCCCCCAAACCAAAAGGAAGGGAATAAAATGGCATCTCCTCTTGGCTACTAAAAGAAGTAGAATCATTTCTCTCACCTCATTCTTGTCCTTGTCTTCCAGAATGCCTGGGAATGTTTGGGGCATTTGCTGCCAATGCCTCTGTCCTACTTCTAGAATTTTTGGGTGTATCAGAGAGCAGTAGAGAGGAAGGCAAGTGCGTGGTAGTTATGAGTGCAGGCTTGGGACTCAGGCTGCCTGATATTAAACCTGGCTCTAGTAAGTGTTTGAATGTAAACTTTCGCTCTTAGCCCTTTCTCTGCCTCAGCCTCCTCATCTGTAAAATGGGGATGACGATAGCCCCATGCCTTGATAAGCGAGGTGGCGTATATAAAGCATGCAGCAATTGTCAAGAGCTTCGGCAATCATCATCTACTGGGCTTTAACTTCCTCAGTAAAGGGACTCCATTTATAAAAAGTCGCATCATAATCCTAATAGCTACCATAGTGCCTGGCATATAGTAAGCACCCCCAAACATTTGACAATGTTAATTGAAAGTAGGAGAAGGACCTTGGGTGCAAAGATTTCTTGCTGGGATCCTCCTTTAGATACAACCCTTCACCCATTTAAGCTTAACCCTGCCCTTAAAAGCCTGCACAGAAAAGACTCCTAGCCCAGAGTCTGTGTGAAAAGGAGACACATTGGTCGAAATGGGACTCTTGAACCAGGCGGGTAGAAGGTTGTTAACCAGAATAAAATCTGCACATTAGTGGCAAGGGGGATCAGGTGGAGTGGGGAAGAAGGTTTCGTGCAACTTAACACACAGAATCAATTTATCTGGGTTCCTACAGTCTTATTATTTTGATTCTCATTTATTTCACACTGCTTCTCTGATGACTGTAAGTGAATAGATATTACCAAGTTGAATTTTCTGCTTTAGAGGCTAATCTTGCATAAACTCTTATAGACATACCTTGGGGAGTGAGGCTATTTTGTGGATTCCCTTGGCAGAAGCTCTAGACAAGGGATTCTTTCTTGTTTTAAGCTACAGTATGTGACTGTGGTTTGGTGCTGGAAAAGGAGAATTAGATGGATTATTACATGGCAAATTAACTAATCATTTAACCTATTGAACATTTCCCCTTCCATAGGAGTTGTTATCACAGCTTCTGCTGGCTTAAGACAGTGGAAATTCAAAAATCCAGCATAACTGGGGCCTTAACCCTGTAAGATTATCAAATTTTCCAGAGATTTGAAAGTTTTCTATTGATAAGCCTTAATTATTTTTTAAATTTCTGATTTCTAGAATATTGCCTAGGCTACATGCTTCTATCTATTTATATATTCATTCATTCATGAGACAGAGTCTCACTTTGTCACTGTGGGTAGAGTACTGTGGCATCATCATAGCTCACAACAGCCTCAGTCTTTCGGGCTCAAGTGATCCTTCTGCCTCAGCCTCCAGAATAGTAGACTACAGGCACCCACCACAATGCCCAGCTAGTTTTTCTATCTTTAGTAGAGACAGGGGCTTACTCTTGCTCAGGCTGGTCTCAAACTCCTGAGCTCAAGGAATCCACTTGCTTTGGCCTCCCAGAGTGCTAAGATTACAGGCATGAACCACTTTGCCTGGCCTGCTTTTATCTCTTGGCTATTATTACTTTTGTTCAGACATGAAGCCATTGTCAATTACAGATGCATCAACTAAAGCGGAAGAAACCCCTGATGTGAAAGCATAAAACACAGAGGCTGGACGCGGTGGCTCACATCTGTTATCCTAGCACTCTCGGAGGCCGAGGTGGGTGGATTGCTTGAGCTCACAGGTTGGAGACCAGCCTGAGCAAGAGCGAGACCCCATCTCTAAAAATAACTGGGTGTTGTAGTAGGTACCTGTAGTCCCAGGTACTTGGGAGGTTAAGGCAAGAGAATTGCTGGAGCCCAAGAGTTTGAGGTTGTTGTGAGCTATGACGCCACAGCACTCTACCGAGGGCAACAAAATGAGACCCTGTCTCAAGAAAAAAAAAGTATAAAACCCCATCACATACCTGGTATTTGACCTCCAAAGTGTTCTGCGGTTAAAAGAAGTGAATCAATTGGCACAGACTCTCTGGCAGAGTCTGCTAAAGAATGTCTCACCAAACTCATTAATGCTGCTACCGGGAGCTGATCCGCCGGATACACTCACTCCTCTGATCCCACTGAAACTCATCCTGACCATCTGCTTCTGTAGCTAACGATGGAGACACAAATGTTGGACTATCAGGATTTTCCAGATTGCTTTTAATATTCCAAATGCCAAACCATCAGAGTTTTAAAAATGACTTTTGAATTTTCCAAATACTGTAACATCAAGATATGCAGACTAGGAGATGCCAGTTATAAGACATTGTGTGTGCTTGTTTGTCTTGATGTTTTCTGTGGGTTTATTGGTGGTATGAACTGAATATTTAGTCCGAGAGACAGAGACTGCAGTAGGGGAGAAATGGGCACAGTTCTAACCATGGCCTCATAAGACTCTGAGACTGGAAAGCTACACTGAGGTGGTCCCCTTTTGTTGTTGTTTGTTTGCTTGCTTTTGAGACAAAGTCAAACTCTATCGCCTTAGGTAGAGGGCCATACCATCATCAGAGCTCACAGGAACCTCAAACTTTTGGGCACAAGTGATTCTCCTACCTCAGCCTCCCAATTACCCAGGACTACAGGCACCCGCCACAATGCTGGGCTAGGTTTTTTTCCTATTTTTAGTAGAGATGGGGTCTCACTTTCCTCGGGCTGGTCTAGAACTCCTAAACTCAGCTGATCCACTGCCTCGGCCTCCCAGGCTGCTGGGATTACAAGCATGAACCACTGCACCCGGCCAGTTCCCTTGCCTCAGGATAGCTGGGCGTAACTTTCTGGTTCCTTCTTGAGCACTTGCAGATATGAGTATGTTAGGTGGTGGTACCATTGGAGCCATCTGCATGAGAAGAGTGCAAACTCTGGCAGGCCAGACTTTGTCCTACTCTGATAATGCCGGGTGTGCTTGTTTTCATGAGAATAAATGCACAGGAGGGACACTGAATTAATTTGGCCACATGTGACTAAACCCCCCAAATACTAGTGGCTTATACAGGATGGGAATCTCTCTCAGACATAAAAAAAGAAAAAAATAGGCTGAAGATAGGCCTTGTAAAATGTCTAGCACTCCGTGAAGTCATTAGGAAACCAACCCAAACTGATTCTAGTTCGAAGCTCCACCATTCCCACGGTGTGGTCCATGCCTTTCTGGTTGGAAGCGGTGGTTAGAGAATCAGCCATTATATTCAAATGGAGGAAGGAGAAGAAAGGCAGTTTGCTCCTCGCCCTGTAAAATACATCCCACAAGTTGTAAACAGCTCCATGCTTATACGATTGGCTAGAACTTAGCCAGATGGTCACATCCAGCTGCAAATGATATTGGAAAATGTAAGCTTTATCCCAAGCACTATATGCTCAGCTAAAAAATGAGGCGTTCTGGGTACTAAGAAAGAAGACGTGCGATATGGAGTAGCCTGTTATCTTTGCTGCAAATATTGAACTCAGCGATAGGACCTAGGAACAGCCTCCAGAAAGAGGTGATATCTGAGCACTAAATAAAATATGACAAGAACTCATGTAGATGAAAGGGATGTCGGAGAGGGGGAGGGAAGGATGTTTCAGGAGCGGGGAGGGATGTTTCAGCGAGTGTGAGGCCGGGAGGGAGAGGAAGCCTGCCGTTGCAGTGGAGGGACTCGAGATGCTCTTCCTGGCTGGGTTGTGGAGCAGAGGCAGGAGAGCTCACTGCCTAGAGAAGGCGGGGCCAGTCCTCACTTCCCACTAATAGTCTCAGGGGCCTTCTCTCCCCCGTTCCTCCTGCTATTTCTGATTCTCCAAGTTCAGAGTGAGTGGCCATTCCCTCCGGGTGAGGAATGGAAAGAGTGGCTAAGTACACATATCCTTGTTAAGAAGACCCCCTACTTTTTTTCTCGGAATACAAGGATTGTGTTTCTTCTTCTTCAACTAGAGTGAAAAACAGTATCTGGCTCGGCATCCATAGCTCAGTGGTTAAGGTGCCGGCCACACACACCTGGGGCTGGCAAGTTCGAACCCAGCCCAGGCTTGCTAAACAGCAATGATAGCTACAATAAAAAAAAAAAAAAAATAGCCAGGTGTTGTGGCGGGTGCCTGTAGTCCCAGCTACTTGGGGGGCTGAGGCAAGAGAATTGCTTCAGCCCAAGAGTTGGAGGTTGCTGCGAGCTGTGACACCACGGCACTCTACCGAGCGCGGCATAGTGAGACTCTGTCTCAAAAACATAAGACAGAGTATCTTCCAGAGAGGAAGTTGGAAGGAGAGTTCAGGGGTGGGTGGTGGCAGAGCATCCCAAGGGGCTCCCTTCTGCCCCACCACAGCTGGGAACTAACTTCCTACCATTATTATCACAACAGCGAACTGGGAGATGGGACATAGGTCACACGGGGATTGCAAAGGCACCTCCAGGTCAGCCTGTCAAGGACTGACTCATGCTCTTCCCGGCTCCATGGCTGCACCTCCACACGCCCCCTGCACCAGGAAGGAAGGCAGGAAGACGGCACGAGCCACGGGTCGCAGGGCATCGCCGCTCCCCAGCCTCCAGCATCCAGCCATCAGGCCCTGCACCAGTAGCTTCGCCTCCTCCATAGCCCTCACTCCCGCTGACCCCTTTCCACGCCCCCATGGCCCCGAGCTAGTCCAAGGTACTGTTCCCCTCTCCTGACTCAACCACTGGCTCAGACCCCTCTACCATGTGTTCATTCCAGCCAGTGTCATCATTTCACAGCATAAAACCAGTCCCCTTCCCTGCCACTTAAAACGCTATGGTGGCTTTCTACTGTGGTTTGCACAGCCCTGGGTCTCCCCGTCCACACCTCTCTGGCTCTGCCAGGTGTCATCCCCTTTTGCTGCTCCCTGCATTTCAGTTGACACTCTGCCTTCCCTTCTGTCTCAGGGCTTTCCTGCAAGCTGTAATGCTCTTTCCTTCTCCCAGTAAGTCCCTGTCATCTTCCTGTCTGTAGGTCCAGTTGGTTTCTCTCGGAAGTCTTTCTTAACTTCCCAGTCTGCTAAGAACTCTCCCGGCACATCCCCATGTTTCCTTCCTGTAGTACACATGTCGGTTTATAATTCCACCTTCACTGACGATTTGATCAATGTCTCCATTGCTGATTTTTCTTTTCTCTTTCTTTTGAGACAGAGTGTCACTCTGTTGCCCAGGCCATGGCCTCATCCTGATTCAAATGATCTTCCTGCCTCAGCCTCCTGAGTAGCGGGGACTACAGGTGCACACCACAACAGTCAGCTAATTTTTCTGTTTTTAGTAAAGACAGGGTCTTGTTCTTGCTTAGGCTGGCCTGAAGCTCCTGAGCTCAAATGATTCTCCTGCCTCCGCCTCCCAGAGTGTTAAGATTATAGGTGTGAATTGCTGAGCCTCCCTGGTCTCTACTGGTAAATGTTTAGTTTAAGACCCTTCGACCCAAAGGGCTGCAGAGGTTTCAGATTGACCCTGGAAACATTCTTTGTTTGCATATTGAGAAGTTGTCTTTTTTTAATATTTGTAGAAGTTATGTTTTTTTAAATATTTGTAGATAAGAGGACTATTTTAACTCCTAAAGGATTATTTTCATAAGGATTTTATATTAACTGAGCTATTACTTTATACTGATACGAAGTAATCAGCTCAGATTGGCTTCCACATGTTAGTGGTCACCTGTGGATAGGGTTAGGAGATGCCCTAATTGGGGTGGGGAACAGTTATCTCAACTTTCCTTAAGGATATTAACGGCCTTTTATGGAGAGATGGGGGGGAGTGCTACCCGTGGAGAGGTAAGGCTCCCATTTTAATGTCCCTTAACTGTTTTGCAGACCCAGTAACATTTCTGCCTCCAGCTCCACAGGGACCTGAACATCCAAGGCCTAAGGAGGGCTGACCACGGAAAGGTGGGGCAGGGAGGGAGGAGGGCCCACTTGTGTTCTTCCATTTCCTACCTCCCTACACTTAGGAGCAAACTTCATGCCCCTTCTCTTCCCCAGGGGCTACAAACTAGTGGCATACAAGCCAAATTAGTGCCATAGAGGTGTTTTCTTTAGCTACAAGGATATTTAAAATTATTTTTATACTTGGATCTTTTTTTCTGGCAAACAGTACCTGCTCCAAGTGAAACGTATGTCATCTGCCTGGCCCCTGAGAACACCGAGTTTGGGTTCTTGCTTGGCCGTGCCTTGTGGAGGGAGAGGGCATTGACTGCCTGGGGACTTATTAAATGTGAGGTGTGTGACATTGTAGTAAACTCGTGTGTGGATGAGATTTAGAGGTCACGGACACACCCACCCTAGGTGAGAGCTTTTGCTCTTCAGCTCTGGTGTCGGACCCTTGGGGTTCTTTACTTCTTGTAGCCACGTTCTTCTCAACAGGTATTAAAGGGCTTCCTCTGCTGGCTCAAGGGGAGAATGCAGGGCAAGAGATGTTTCGCTTTTCCCATCCTTAGGCTCCGCCTTTTACAAGAGTATATTCTGTGCCTTTATCCAGCAGAATCTTCTGAAGTTCCCTAATTGAAGCACTTTAGAGAAAAGAAAAATCACACCTACAGTGCATCTTGGAAGGGCACAGGCGGAACTTAATGAATGCAGTGTACAAATGCCTTCATACAGTAACTAAGAAAAGGCCATGAAGGCTGTGTTAAACAGTTTGATGAAAAGATCTCAGACTGTGTGTGAGACCTGCATACTGTACCCCTTGACTGCACTAATGTATGCAGCTATGATTTAATAATTTAAAAAAAGAGAGAGAGAGAGAGAGAAGCTCAGGGAGGCAATGAGAAAACACAGCCAATTAACACCTGACTCCATAGAGGGCCAGATTTTTTTAAAAAGACAAATTTATCCCTCAAGTGGCCCCAGACATCCAAAGAAAACTCCAGAAATTGGCCTGGTCTTTTATCTCGCAAATCCATAACTATACAGGGGGTGTCTGGACAGCCGGTTACCACATTTTTCTCCCAGCCTCTAAGCTGCA
Organism: Perodicticus potto; assembly: GCA_963574655.1. NCBI lineage: Eukaryota > Metazoa > Chordata > Mammalia > Primates > Lorisidae > Perodicticus > Perodicticus potto. The sequence continues at coordinate 190 of CAUYRH010043587.1, read as the reverse complement.
AATAGGATGACTTGCTGTTCTCTCATGTCTCCCTAATCATCCCTGAAAGTCCTGCTCTCCGTTTGGGGAGGGACATACTAACTAAAACAGGAACTTTTCACTCCTGGAGATCTAGTCATGATCAAAACTCCTCCCTCTAATTCACCCTCCCTGACCCCAACTTGGGAAGTCCCCTTTCCTGTTATCTTGT
>CAUYRH010043582.1:0-34446 GCA_963574655.1 Perodicticus potto | reverse complement strand
CCAGCTACTTGGGAGGCAGAGGCAAGAGACTCGCTTGAGCCCAGGAATTGGAGGTTGCTGTGAGCTGTGATGCCACAGCACTCTATCCTGGGTGACAGCTTGAGGCTCTGTCTCAAAAAATAAAAATTAAAAAAAAAAATATTTACCTCTGAAGCCTTACAGACTACAGTAAGAGATAAGACAAAGCAATCTTGGAGAAAAGTATAAAGAAAGATTTTAGAATTCTATTGACAATTAAAATCTTACCTTTGCTCTCTTACTGTATCTATAAAAATTATAGGAAAACATAAAAAAGAAACAAATACATCCATAATCAATATGTGAAAACATAAAGGGATGGGTGAATATGTGAAAAATCCCAGAAAGATATTTAAAGATTTAAGAAACTACAAATGGAAAGGGAAATTGTACAGAGGTTTGCAAGTAAGCAAGGTGGCTGGATATAAGATCAATATAGAAAATAGTTTTACTAGAAAGCAGAAATAATTAAGCTTTTAAAAGGTAATAAAGTAATAATATCACTTTTCAAAAACCATCACCCATCAAAACATCTAAAAAAGATAAAATATCTAGGAAGAAACACAACAAGAGATAGATAAGAAATTTATGGAAAAAATTCTAATACTCTATTAAAGGGAAAACAAGGAGATTTGTATAAATAGAGAAATTTACAATGTTTGTACATGGGGAAATTTACTATTATAAATACATTTTTCCACAAAAGTAATCAGTAAATCAATTGCAATCTGCATTCAAATCCCAGTAGAACTTTTCATAGAACATGACAAACTAGTTAAAAATTAAATGTTAAAGAATAAGCATGCAAAAATAGTCAAAACACTTTTGCACTAAAGAACAAATAGGAGAGACTTCTCTTCCCTCAGTTGTCAACACATGTTTATTAGACATAGTAGCTTCAACAGTAATGGTACTGATTCAGAAGCAGACATTTATGTCAGTGGTACAAAAGAAAGGGCCCAGAAGATGTATGACTATGTGGAAATTTAGCATTTGATAAGCATAACACTTATAATCAGCAGGGAAAGGAAAAATATTTCAATAACATGGGGATAAATGACTTCATAAGATAACAAATTCAAGTTAGACTCATCTCTCCAGGACATCAGTCTAGGCAATTATTTCTTGAGCAATACTTTCTTCATCTCAGTCGTTCCTACTATCTTTTTAAGATTGTACAGTAGTTACTTTTTCTCAACTTCAAACTCGCCATTCTCTGTTTGGGTATTTGTTGCTATAGATGGTAACCGTAAAACATTTTTCTTCTGCCAGTTGGTCACAAGTTTTTCTTTGTCAGAAAGAGGCACTAGAGGGAAACTCTAAAGCTGTAAGAAGCAAAAGGGAACCACTCCTTCCTCTTTTCCCCCATTTCTGGAATCACGATTTTAACCCTTCTTCTTCATTATGGCAGCAATGGTTCTTTGCAAAACCATTTGAATCCAGATTAAAATTTTTCTAAATTTTATAGCACTAAGTCTCATTAGTACCTAATATAAGCAAATAAAACTCTGAATTAAAAAATTAAAATGAATAATTTTTTTCCTGAAAGTTTGGGCATTTCCTGAAAGTTTCCAGGTGAACTAGCTTCAGCTGGGACCCTCATGCTCAGAGGTCTGGGTCCCAGTTACATGGGGCCTTCCTCCCATTCAAAGGCTCGAGCATCAGTTACGCAAAACCTTCTCTGCAGTTGTCTGAGTTTCACTCTGTTGAAACTCTCCTCCTCCAAGCTGCTAAGTTTTACACTTCCAATCATTTTCTTTAGATTCTGCAGCCCTGGAAGTGGTGGCTGCTCCCTGACAATGCTGCACGGCGCTACCTTAGCATTCCCTTTTTATCTTTTTCCTTACCTAGTTAATAATTTTATACTTGCTCTAATCATTAATATGGTTTCTGTCCCCTGGTAGAACTCTGATTAATACAAAAATATTTGAGATCCAATTTTTTATTCTTCTGAGTCTTCTCTAAAATCCTTCCTTTCTAAACAAGGCCAAGAAAACATTTACATTATTCATTCAGCAATTCATTTATTCAACATTCATTGAGTGCCTATGATGTGTCAGGAACTGTGCTAAATGCTAGACACACAGAAAAGAATGAGAGTCAACTTCTCTCTCCCAAGAGCCCTCAGTACCATGGGAAAATAGAAAAAATATACATATAATTACAATCACAGTATTGCAAGTGTCATTACAAAAAATACAAAGATAGCACAAATTATGGAGTGGTAAATATTCAGGTGGCTGAGAAGTAGTTCTATCTGAATATAAAGAATATGTTTAACAGGTAGCTGGAAGGCATGGGGGTACTCAAGGAAACGGAATTGTTGGGAACTCTCTGGTACCAGGACATGATATTGTTTCACTGAAAAATAAATTGTGAAGATGGCAGTGAAAGAGGAAACAGGAAGAGGTATGCCGGACCACAGAAGTCCTTGTTAGCATGCCAAAGAGTTTTAACTTTATATTTTAGACTAAACACATCTAAAAAAGTTATTCTTTCCCATCATTTAAAAATTGACAGACTTCACAGGAATTTCTGGCTTCTCTTGAAATAATCTGACCATCTGGTTACACTGGGCCCACTTTCGATACTTTGAGAATGCTTGGAAATGAGTAATGACTGTCCTCTTAAGATAAAATCCGTGCTTCTGAGGTTACTAAAGTCTACTTCACTTTAAACTATTTACCCAGCTGACCTCTATATGCATTTTCTACCCTGTTTTAGTAAATGAGGCATATTTAACTAAAGGAATTCCGTAATTAAATATATAGTTAAGAAAAATCACTGGAGGTAATATAAGACTAGCAGGGGTTTTCAGTGTTTTTTTTCTTCTCTGCCACATATTGGAAGAAAAAGAGTTGTCTTATGCCACATGTTAAGTACACAAACATCAACAAAAGCTGATGAGAAAAAAAAGTTTTGTGAGTACTTTTTGCAAAATCCAGCACCCCAAATAAACAAAACAGTCCTCACATAATTCGTATGTGGCTTGTAGGCTGGCATATTGGACACCCCTGTGAAAGGGTTTAGAAAAAAACTGAACCAGAAGGCTGGACGTACAGGCAATGACACCTAATCCCGTTAAGGAGATAATATGTGGGATAAAAACAAGTGAGCCAGATTTGAGAAATATAAAAAAGCAAATGAATTGACAAGGTTTGGGAAAGTGCCAGGCAAAAGGATTGAGGGAGAAGTGAGGAATAAATAAGGCAGCTACTATTTCCAGAGTTTTGTTGGTGTCCAGAACAAAGTTGTCAAAAATACATCAGGAATAAAAGAGGAAAGGAAACTTGGGGCAAGTTCAGATTTGAGTATGTTCAATTGGAAGTATCTGTGGAATTTCTAGGTGGAATGTCCCACGGGCAGTGGAATCTAGGCAGGAGATTTGGTCTGAGGACATGGATTTCTAAGTCATCAACTTGTGGTTGGTCTTATAAACTATTCCTTAGGAATAAAGTGAGCTATTTCTGTTGAAACATACTGTTCTATAATTAACGATACTTACTTCCTCCCAAAATAAGAGGAATCAGGATACTGCATGGTAGAGACGTTACATGGAGGACGGGGGAAGTACAAAATGGAAATGACAGACAGAAAAAGAGATCCAATAGAGAAGAGAAGATTATGCCCAACCAAATTGGAGCCTATTGCTGGTATAGTTTTTCTGATGTGGAATTATCATATTTTGCCCACACATAATTCATAACCATGTTTTGGCCCAAACTTTCAGTAAAAAAACCTTCATTTTAATTTTTTAATCCAGATTTTTATTTGCTTATATTTAGGTACTAGCTTTTCATACAATAAAGGAATTTTATGGTATACTTTTAACACATAAACACAAATAAAAGAATTAAAAACATTTATGTAGATACAGAATTCGTACTACCCAGATACAATGTGCATCTCTATTTTTCTCTCAAAAATTTGAGCAAAATGAGCTCATTGTACACAGCAAAATATGGTAAGTGCTAAAATATTCTCTTCCATAGTTTTATAGGACATGAAATAAATGTTTTCTTAATAACTTGAAAGAACTATGAGATCACATCATTGATAAGAAATTGACTTCATTTTGCAACTTCTATATTTCTAAATTTGCATTCATAAATCTAATATTTCCACTGGTGCTTTTTATTAAGAGAGGATGCAGACTTTGGGCCACTGTTTGCTGGCCTGTGGTTATCACTCTGGTCATATATGTTGTGCTATATTTATTTCCTAAAAAATCTTAGATTTAAATTTAAGGGTTTCATTAATTCTCTCATAATTGCACAGCATAGACTGTTTAAGGTACAGGGATAGAATTTTAGTGTCTAGATGAGTCACAGGATGTCTGTGGAACCCGGAGACCCAACTGTACAACCTGCTTGAAGAATGGGTAAGTAGCAGAATAGAACCAGAAAACACTGAACAAGTAAATGGTTAAGTAATAGAAATACCACTATGCCCATTGCTGAAATTCATGGCTATATACTCAGTTGGTTTTAATTACATAATTAACTCCTCTAATTATTATCCATTATATTTTCTACCAAATAAATTTTCCTTTACAGTGTTCTGACAATAACCCCTGATGATTATTTAATTGTACATGCATGGATCTCAGTCATAAGGTGATAAATGTTTCACATTTCAAATCCTCTTTTTGGATGTGTTAATTTTTTTAAACATAGGTCCAAAAATTTTTTTAAAAGTACATTTCTTCCAAAGATAGCTAACCAGATACTAAGTAGTCATTAATGAGTGTAAATAGATATAATTTATGGGGAATAGATTCTTAAAAGACTTATAAATCCCCCAAAAGGTAATTTACAGTAAGTTTCTACAATAAGAGCCATGAAATCCTCTGTACAAGTTTTATATAACTAGGTTGCTTGTCGTCTGTATCTTTGTGGCTATTTATAATTTAAATTACACAAACAGCCATATTTAAGGGAAAATAATACTAAAGTACTCAGGCAATGATTTAATGGAATAGGATAAATTTTTGAAGGCACTCATAAGTGCAGCATATTTAAACATCAAATTTACAGTTCAAAGCTAAAACAGTACCAAAAAAGATTGGAAAACATGAATACCCAGATGGTTTCTATGAATTAAACTAAAGAGATTAGAAGTTTTAAATTCTTAGGGCCATCTAGACAAGCCTCAACTATGAATGTAATTGCCATCTATCATGTCTAGGAAAGATTATTACTGGATATTATAAAGGTCTTTTTAGATTGTGACATTAATTACGGCCCTCGTTATTACAACTAAGATGCAAAATTTTGAAGAGCATGGATAATAAAGTTTGCTACTGAACTACATTTGCTGTCAGGAATTAAGAAATGACTTATGTGGGTCTTCACCAAGTAGGGTTATGCTAGAGGATTATACCCGTGACAAAACCTACACCAGGGAGTCCTACTTAGAATTATGGGTGCAGAAAGAGCAAAAGGTGAGGGTTTGGTTGAATGTTTTATAGATAATCTGATAATTCAAGATAAGTACATGTATCACTGTGATTATCAATAATTCTATGTAACAAATAGTTCCAAAATTTAGCGTTTTAAGATGATTAGCATTTAGCTGATAAATGTGTGGGCCAGCAGGGTGATTCTGCTGATTTGAACTTGAATGATTCTAGCTGAACTCATTCATAATTTTGCAGTCATCAGGGAAGTTGGCTCAAGACTAGAAAGTTTCTTTTGCTCTGTTTCAATTACTTGTCTCTTCTGCACGAGGTCCCTCACATCCCTTTAGGATGTAAATCCACATGTGCTCACATAACAAGATTAGAGGTTCATGTAAAAGCAGGGAAGAGAGAAAAGAAGCACCTAAGATGCTTGAGTCCTATGCTTGGAAATGGCGCATTGTCTTCTACCATATTCTGTAGGCCAAAAAATTTATAAGACCAGATCAGATTTAAGGGAAGAGAATGTAGATTCCACTTCTGGCTGGGCGATCTGGAAGGTCATATGGGAGAGAGTGTAGATTTAGGGAGGCCAATAATTCACACTATCAGAGCAATAAATATTATTAGAAAAGCTTGATATTCAGAAGGACTGAAAGTAGAAAACAAAGACAAATGTCAACAAAGTAGGCATAAACACAACAAAACAGTCACTTCATCATAATGTAGAGAATTAATAATAGTTTATATGGCTATAACTTACATATGATTATTTTTGACTGAGGGTGAAGGTAGTTCCGTCTCAAAGGTACAAGCTACAGAGAAATAACTCATCACAGAATGTTTGATTTCTCCAGGATTTTCAGGGGTTTTTCACTGATGGTAATTTTAATATGCCCCCCCTTTCAGGAATTTTTAGCAAAATCTGGAGACTTTGTCTGTTTTCCGTAACTGGGCAGGGGAGTGCTACTAGAACATAGTACACATGAACTATAGATGTTGCTAAATATCCTTAGAACAGTCACCAACAACAAAGACTTCCAACTCAAAATGTCAATGGTTCCAGGTCAGAAAGCCTTATGCTGGAGTAATTGTATCTCACCAGGGAGGGATATTTTATTGCAGAGTGATCCACATTTTTTTTGTGTTTAAAGATGTGGAGTAAATACATATTTAATGGACACAAACTCTGGTACCAGGCCAGCCTACCAATGGACCAAAACACAAATCCCAAATGCCAATGGGAAAGCAAAAACAGATAAGAGGAGACTGCTGCATATCCAAAGGAATCGAAACCAGGGTCAGGAAAAGACAACTGCATCCTCAAGTACTTTGCTAAATTATTCGCCATGGAAAAGACATAAAAGTAATTTGCATGTCCATCAAAGAAGGCATGGATAAAGAAAATATAATATATATGACAATGGACTTCTATTCAGCTCTATAAGAAAAGAATTCTGCCATCTGTGACAACATGGATGAATCTGAAGGATATTACACTACGTGAAATAGGCCAGATATAAAAGACAAATGCTATGATTCTGCTTATAGAAAGAATCTGAAATAGTCGGACCCATGGTGATTGCTAGTGGCTTGGGGAGGAGAAAATGGAGAGGTATTTGCCAAAGTGTGCAAAGTTTTGATTATACTCAGTGAATAAGTCCTAGAGGTTATAGATAATACAGTGCTGATATTTACCATTACTATATTATATTCTTCAAAATTTGCTAAAGAGGTAGATCTTAAGTGATCCATCACAGTAATAACAAAATAATAATAACAAAAAGGGTGTGAGTAAATTTTTTGGAGGTGATGTATAGATTTATGGCATAAGCCTATGTTGTTGATTTCATGGGTATGTCTTTATCTCTAAACTCATCAAGTTGCATACATTAAATAAATACAATGTTTCACAGGTTAATCACATCTCAATAGTGTAATTAAAAATTTATATTTATATTTATATTTGTATTGTATCTGGAAGTCTATACTCCAGCAAGACATTCAATAGTGTAGCTATAAATCTGGAAGGAGGTGAAAATGAAAGATCTTGCAGGAACAAATTGTCATCAGGCCTATCACTTTTTCTCTATAGAACTTCTATGGAAACACGGTTATGTCTTCATTTATGCAAAGTAGAAAATTAGGTAGCAGAATGTATGTAGTAGAATTAACTTGCAGCTGTAAAGGAATCGGTGGAAGAAGGAATAGTATCAAAAGTACAATACTCTAAAATATTTTGGGGTAAGGACAAAAATAACATTTAGTCACTCAATAGGCCTTGCTGGTATTATTATGCCATAGTCCAGTATAGAAGAAATCACATCATGTAAACTACATGAGTTTCTCACAGTGATTAGCCCTCTTTATCATTTTTACATTTAACCTTTTTTTGTTTGAAGTCATTTTCAAATGCTTTAAGCTCTTCTTTGTTTTCTTAAATAAAATGTAGAGAACTTAAATTAACTTCCTTCTACACATACAAAAAGTATAATCTCTGATCACCCTTCCATACACATAAAAATATATAGCACCCATGTATAACAAGGTGCTATAATTATTCTCAAATAATTATTAACATGTAAGCGAAGACTTACAGATTTACTAGTTAAAATCTTACAAAACATATGTGCAATATTTTGACACTTTGATCCATTTTTAATTTACCACACATGTGGCCATCATTTGATTAATGAGTTCTGATGCCTCTGAAAGGACAAAATAATGATAAATAAGACACATTAGGAGTTGTCCAAGGTAGATTTTGCTCAGCCATTGCCATGGTACTTTATAGATGACACTTCCTAACTCCAATCTCTAAATATTGAAACTTGCTTTCATGGAAACTTGTAAGTAGCATATAAAAATAAAGCATTATGAGCCTACATAATGCTAGAGAAAGCGAATATAATACAGTTCAGTGTCTTTAATCAATAAATTCTTTTTTTTTTTTTTTTTTGAAACAGAGTCTCACTTTTTTGCCCCGGTAGAGTGCCATGGTGTCATAGCTCACAGCAATCTCAGACTCTTGGGCTCATGTAATTCTCGTCTCAACCTCCTGAGTAGCTGGGACTACCGATGCCCGCCACAATGCCTGGCTATTTTTAGAAACAAAGTCCCGCTCTAAAGACAGGCTGGTCTCAAACTCAGGAGTTTAGGTGACCCCCCCATCTCGGCCTCCCAGGCATGAGCCACCACACCCGGCCCTAATTAATAAATTCTTAATGCCAATACTAATTGTACTCAAGATACTGAAACTTTTTCCTAGAAGTTTCTTCCAATTGTCTTGAAGGTAATGTTTTAAATGATACATTCTTATTCTGCTTCTGTTCAGAAGAAGAGATTTAGTAAAGAAGGGGCACTGTATTACTTAATTATTCAGCAAACATAGATTAAACATGTTTGAGCTGTGCAGTGATCCCTTAACACTTGAGAACCTTGCTAGAAAAGAAAATATCACAACTTTTTCTTATTAAGGTACTTGTAAAACCTTCAGAAGAAGGAAAAATAATGAAATACCCCAAGCTTTCACAGGAGCCCTTAAACTCCTTAACGCATGTGCTTGCACCAGTTTTTTTTCATAAATCATGACTTGAGGAGATTTCCTATCATTGGGAGACTCCCTGTGCTGTTGTCTGCCAAGAACTGCCAAGCGCAGCGCATCAGGCTGTAATAATAGCCAGCAGGTGGCTAAGCTAATTGATTTGGGAGACAGTGTAGTCTAGTCAGAATGGAAGAAGATCAAACTTTGGAGTCAGTTCTTTTATCTGTACCCATCCTAAAAGCTGAACTGTCTGTAACTTATTTTATGTCTTAGGACCTCAATTTCACCAATGTCAAATGTCACTATAAAAATCATTCCTAGAGGTTGAAGTTTCCTCAAGTGTTGTTTTCTGTTTTCCTTTTCCCTACTTATTGATATTCTTAAAAGGTTAGAATGAGCCCAGAAATTAATTGTCTCTCTTCTCTCTCCATCTCCACCTCTATCTCTACCTTTATCTCCATAACCATGTAGCAAAGTCACTAATCAGGAAAGAAGCTAGTAGGTCATCATTGGTCTGAGCTAGTTGGTAAGAAAGATTAACTAACCATTGGCCTCACACCCAGGAAGAATTGCACTTATTGGCAGAGCTCCTCTTACACCCAGGAAGAATTGCATTTGATGGCAGAGCTCCTTTGGCAGACTGTCAGATGAATCTCCTGACAAGGTGTTTCTGCCTCTCATAATCCATCTGGAAAAATCCCTGCATGATCACCTTAGGCATCTTCAGGATTTGGGAGTCATGAAGTCTAAAGCAGCTGCTATGTGAATCAATGTTAGTTTTTCCTGTAATGCTATGGTAATCAATAAATTCTTAATGCCAATACTAATTGTCCTCAAGTTACAGATTCATGGAAAGATTGACCTACAATGATTTGTTCAGTACAACACAGATTCCACTTGAGTACCTAGAAGGGCAAGGCACAGCTGTTGGTATTAAGAGAAGCTTCCTGTAAAGACAAAATACTTGGAAAATGACAAATCAAATAAAGAATATAGGGAAGCTTCTCAGCAAAGCCAATACTACAAGTGAAGTTCCTCCCAAAGCAAATATTCAGACTATACCTTTTTCCGAAGAAAACCTCACAGCAAATTTAGGGCTGTTAACATATTTTTTAATGCTGCCTAGGAACTGTTTTATAATGTCTCTCTCCCCCCCCACCCCATCTTTCTAGAAATCTCACCCATCGCTCCTCTCTTCCTCTTGTAATTACCCCTCAGCCTTAGGTGTCAGGTTAAATGGCCAAGTCCTCAAACGTCCTTCACTTGCAAAGCATTTCCTGACCACTCAAGTCTGAAGTCTGGACTCTGTGCTTTTACAGCAGCCCCTGTTTTCCCCGTAGCATTTGTCATAGTATCATTATAACCACCTCTTCATTCTTCTTGCCATTCTCTGTTTAAGTCCCACAGGAAACGGGGCCTCTTTTACCTTTTTTATCCTCATATTTTTATATTTATTATACATAATAGATACTCAATAAGTATGTCAGACAACCCGGTGAATAAATGCATGGACATAAAATTGCGAGGATACATGAGTACACTTTGTACCTCTCTACACATGTACTTAACGCACATCTACCATGAGTTTCTTCTTCCTTTCATTTTCAGTATCTCTTGTATTTCTGGCACGTACTTCATGTAACAAGTAGGAAACTGAAGTAGGCGCATAATAGGAAGTGAAAACTGTAGAAAATTATTGGAAGTTTGTACTAGGTAGGTTCCTGGTCACAGGGAACAAGTCACATGTCCCCTCATTGAAACTGTAATATCACTGCTATTCTATTTCAAAGATTAAACTAGCACAAAATTGGGATTGGGTACATTCCTGATTGAGCTGTGCATTGGCCATGTCCATGAAGTCATGGGATTTAAAGAACTCTTATCAATTAGAGTGATGGATTTAGGCATAGGGATGTAAACACATAATATGTTTTCTTTTCCTCTCTCCCAGCACTATAGGCTTAACCAATTGAAATTATATTCACTTGAAAGTTAATTATGTTTTTATTTTCTGTTTTCTATTTCATTGCTTTGATCTCATTGCTTCTCGACCTTTTGGCTAAGATCAAGTGTAGTATGTTTTCATTGCTTTGATCTTGTCAGAAGATAAAGGTCTTGGTCCAAGGACCTCCAATAATTGAAATTTCTAGAATAAAGAAGGTACTTTGTTGTTTACAATATTGTACAAGAGGGAGTGTCTGGCTTAATAAGTTCCTCTTTCTCTGGAAGCTAACAGACACCTGGATTACCAGACAACTGCCCATTTCTCATGATCAATAAGTATCAGATTGCACATCACGAATTGAAGAGGTATCAATACGCTGCCCTCCATGAGGATAAACAAAGATTTACAGGTGACAGTGATGAAAGCTCGGAAACAGAGGTAGGAGAGGGCAAATAAATAGACCATCTGGCAGATGAGTGTAAGAAATGGTTGGGAATCTCGCCTTTCTCTAACTGAGGGGCTGTAAACAGTATTTCATCAACCCACCCGAGGGCTCAGCTCTTCACTAGGTGACAGTGACTGCTGCCAGTTGATGAACCACACACCATCTGAACAGCTGTAGGGAGTTTTCCTGTTAGCCTTGAAATTGTGATTGCCATCTGATGACAGTATTGCTAAGTAGCAAGGCCTTCTGCTCATCTCCCCTGGGGACTATAGCCTGAGGATTAAGCAAAATGGGGCACAGGTCTTGTATCACAGCCAGTTTGTCTAGGTGCTGTGTTCTGTGCACTTTGTTAATTGAATAATTTAGAAGAGAAAGGCTACCCTCTCCTAATACTCAGAAAGCTCTTTAGCTCAGAGGTAGTCTGTTTTCTCTGCCTAAAGCTCTACAAAGGATGTGTGAAGCAATGTTCTATGTAGTCTTGAGCAGCCAAATAATTGTTGAGCCTCAGGAAATAAGTCTCTGGAAGTGATGGGGAGGCCCAAAGCAGACACTAGGTAATATTTTTATGTGGAGTAAGTTCTTTTCTACATTTTATTTAAAAGGGGAAGAATCCACATAAAAGCAACAGCCTGACCTTGGCAAAAGCACTGAAATTTAAAGTCAGAGCCAATAGTTTGGGGTTTTGTCCTGCTGTCTTCAAAGTGGAAATCATGGCAATGAATGTAGACTCACACAGTCTCAGTTTTTGCTTGCCAGATTCTGATAATAATGTCAAAATTTAATACTCCTTTTAGCCACATCCAGAGAGTTATGTTGGATTCCCAAGTTAAGAGAGCTACCAAGAACCTATAGTTATTCAATTATAGCTGAATAATTACAATAGTATTATTGACAATGCAAATAGAAGATTTGTTGAGCTCTTATTATTATCAAGCACTGTAATGTGCTTTAAATATATAATTTTATTTAGTCTTCATAACTTCTCCTAAGAGGTAAGCATTAGCATATCTCCATTTTATGTATGAAGAAACTGAGGCCCAGATTTCAGACTTTCCTAAGGTCTACATATGAGTGAATGGCAGAGAGTTGAACCCTGGCATTCTGCCTTCATTTTGGAACATATTTTTTGTTTTCCAAATCTTTCATAATCCCCCTTCAAACTCCATTACTTTATTAATAAACATGGGGATAAATTACATTTTTGTTATAGTTCTTCACTTTCACTTTTCTCATGGCTAACATATAGTTTTTATATGATGTTTTGCTAAGAAATATTCTGAAGTTTACAGAAGGGTACAGAGATACTGGAGTTTTTTTTATATTCTCTTCACTGGCTCCCTTAATATTAACATCTTGTATAACCATGGCACATTTGTCAAAACCAATAAATTAACATAGATAAAATAATTTTAAGTATTTAAAACTTTTTGAAAAATATTATTTGATGTATTGACGGAGGAGAACTCAAGAAATTCCACTGTGCCAAAAGATGAACCTAGATCAGGTAAATCTATCTGGAAATGTCTCTCTGGTGTACAAATCATGGTCAGTTTAGGAGTGTGGATCCTCCCATTTCACCTGAGGTAATCTTTGTTGATTCATAAAATGTGGATTATTAATAATAATGAAAGGAAGTTGGCTATATTTTTGTGGCTCCTGTAAACTTAGTTCTGGATGTGCTTTTTTGAGCATGGGTTTCAGGGCATAGTAAGCAGCTATTCCATCAAACAAGTCTCCTGAGAGTCCAGTCACAAACTAGACTGTGTATTCTCTGTATTGTCCAGTTACTTAAAAGGGATGTAGCATATGCAAAAGGAGGGGATTATTTTCTAGTTCTTCCCCTTGTGACCCATGGTCAAGGGATCATCTACAGATATTAACTGGACTCCAGCTTCTGGTTGGAGTCTACCAAGGAAGAGAAAGGAAGAAGAGAAGATAAGTGAGAGAGACTTAAGTATGCTCCCATGTGTTTTCCAAACCCTACTCTTTTTAAAATATATATATTTTTAATTATTATGGCCCCATAGTAGTATATCTTTATAGGGTACATGTAAAGTTTTAGCAAGGACAATGTGCATTAAGTTAAATTTATTAAACCATATTGTAGTGCTGCCTGATAATAATAAGAACTCAATAACTCTACTATTTTCATTATCGATAATGTTATCCCATTCTTCTGAGCTGTGGTTTTGGCAAGAGTTAGAACGCAGCTTCCTTAGAACACAGCTTCTCTGGCAGCCACAGATCTGAATCGGGCTCAGGTCACGACGTGGTTTCTTCTCTCTGAACCTGTTGTCTTGCATTTTAATGGGTCCTACTCTTTCTAGTGTCTTGAGACTTTCCCTGCTCTTGTTGGTTCCCTCACCTAACCTTTGGAGATAGTCACTTTACTGAAATCTTTTTGATAAGTTCTCTGAGTGTTTCATCTGGTTCCTTCTATGCTTGTGGTTAATGTGTTATATATTCAAAATAACTTTGAATTCTACAAACTTTGCTGTGAAAAATGCATAAATTTTTCATTGACCAGAAGTAACAATCTGAAGTTTGAACATATATCTTCTTTAGAAAGCAGATTTGGGGGTTAGTAGCATATCTAAAATTCTGGAAACCTCAAATAAAAGAGAAGCATTTGAAACCTCTTTGTTTCTTCCTCACCACCAAAGCCAGGGAGCCACTATGTTAGTAATGTCCTTCCTGCCTTATTTATCTAGCAGACGCTGCTTGTCTTAGCCAAACTCAATTGATCTTTCTTTCACCTGGCTTCATCTCTTTTAAATACCTGTTATTTGTATTATGTGATAATTTTTATATGAAACCCAAGACTCTTAGATTAACAGTCTCAAAACGATTTGTCCTAATATTAGAGCAGGAGACCACATATATAAGAAATGTAAAAACACTTCACCTCAGTGCAGCTTTTGTCTTTAGCTTGCCCACTGTCTTCCTTCAGAATGTACTTTTGCTTTCAATAAATGCTGTCAATTACTTGATGTACATGGTATGTCCTGAAATTCTTATCACAATGAACAGCAGGAACTTCAAAAACCCTCCACTCAGAGGCTGGTACCACTGAGATATCCTTTGCTAAGAATTTATCCCAAATGAAACTCTGTACTGACATAAAAGGATATTATTTACAAAACTTTAACAAAAATTAATCCAGAAAAAAATGCCTTATGGAAGGAAATGCTTGACTACAATATGGCACATCATATTTTGAAATGATTGACTAAAATATGGCACAACATAATATAATGAAATATTAAGTAGCCATTTAAAGTAATCTTTTCAATCCACATTAATAGAGGTAAAAGGCATCTTACACACACAGGGAGAAATAGAAAAATAAAGACAGAATCATACACACATGAAAATGTTGATGATAATCATCTATGTACTATTGACAGCAGTGCTTCTTTATATATAACTCTATTTTTTATATTTAACATGTGCTACTCTTAAAGTAAAATAAAAACTAGAATTCAGTGCTCTAAATAAAAATATGAATGCCTCCTTTAAATGTATACATTTAAAGCAGGCCACATGCTACCAGCACACATCCTGAAGATAAGTTCTAAAATCCACTCCAGTGGGTAATGCAAAATTAGAGTGTGAAAACATTTTGCAATGTAGAAATGGTATAAATGAAAATCCTGCAAGTGGGAACAATAGTAATTTTTCCCAAATTTACCCTTCTTTCCTTCATGTGAACTACACTGCTCCTGAATCTTTTTCTTGCTTTGTAAGCCAGCTGTTTTTCCCAAGGTTGCTGCAGTATTCAGGTCAGATATGCATCAAGGGCTCTATTCTGTAGATTTCATGTTTTATTTATGGTTATTGTTTTAGATGCTATTCTATCTTTGAGCTGAATTCTTGCCAGAATGACTCTTTAAAAATAACAAAATAGTGTGAACAATAACAATTGCAGTTAGACTATTTTCCTCTGCATAACTGACACTGCTGACAGGAAGTGAGAATTTTGGTTTGGCCTGAAGGCTTAATGTAAATAAGAATCTAAATAATTCAGCTTTTTTTTTTAATTACTAAGCTCTGCCTGTTGTAGAATTAAGGAAGAAGCTGACACAGGTGCCAGCCTGTGCCAAACTATTAAATTAACTATGTATCAAGGTGACCCTTCCATCCAGTGGGTGCCAAGGCTGAAAAAAGAAGATTCCATTATTTTTCCAGGTTAATGTATTAGATAATCTAGAGTCTGTCACCAAGTCCTTTATGAATTTATAATTGGTGATTTATAATTTTTGTAAGGCCCCCCCACCCTGGTCTATGAATTGCAGCTATAAAATACGATGATACTAAATATTTATATTTTGCTTTAGAATTCACAAAAGGTAATTTTACATATCTTGCTTCTCACAATTTACTTTAAGATAAATATTATCGTCTCCATTTTAAGGATAAGGAAATTGAGATTTAATTGAGTTGATGAACTCACCCAAATTTACTAAGCAATTGATGAGGCTGGTATTCAAACTAGTCTGTTAGCTTTTCACTTAATGGATTTTTTACTGTCTCCTGTTGTGATGTAACATACCATTTGTAAATTCCTGAGGTTCACATTATTTTACAGCCATTAACTAATGAAAATCAATAAATCACATAGTTTTCTCCAATTGCTGAAAATTGAGATTCTGATTCTTTTAACTTTATAATTCCAGAACTGTTTCATAACTTAAAAGAAACTCAAAGTTTCACATTTTCAATATCTATCACAAATGTCTACCACATTTTTCATACCATATATCACAGATGTGTTTGTGGAAAACACATTGTCAAAGATATGTAATAGTAAGTCATTTTAGTAGGAAAATTTGCTAAGGAAATGTTGCAGTAACTTTTTTTTATAATGGGGATATGTATAATAGTCTCCTAATATATATATTTTGTGAGTTTAAATTTTTTTGCAGCAACGATGAAATCTCAGCACTTACTCTTCCTAAACTTTGGAATGTGAGAGGATAAAAATTGAAAGGCACATTTTGCTGATGGGCCCCTTACTGCATTTGAGCCATGCTGAAAGGTCAGCAAAGGAAGTTCATGTCACAGATGAGGGCTGTGCTGGTAGCAAGTCAACTTGAAGAGTTAATGATACTTTATGTGAGAGAGTATTTTCCTCCTGTCCTTTTCCTTTTCGTTTTAATTCTCAGATTGAATGTAAAAATCTACAGCTTTTACATTCCCAATACTCCTTTCCTGTTCAGACTATATCACAGAACCTATGACTGTTCATTATTTTTGAACCACCACAACTCTCTCCCAGCCATGGCCTCTATTATCCCGTCACCTCTGTCCTAACGTTGTGATCCATCCCTTTCTCTCCACCTCCTACACATCACTAAGAAAACAGTGGGGATGTTTTAAATTTATAATCAAAACTCCCCTAACTTGCTAAATTCTATCTCCCCATCTAAACACTAGATCTCTCCTTCTTTCTTAGTTTCATGAGGTAGGCAGCTGTCTTGCTAAAACTATTTCTCAGCACCACCATACTGTAAAGAGCATCCTATCCAGACTGCTCCGGACTCTTTCCTTAATTTCAACTACTTCTCTATCTAGACCTATTCCACATTAAATCAATTTATAATACCTCTCTCTCAATCATGTCTATGTCTCTTTTTAGGAATAGCACCACCTCTACTCCAAAAGCATTGAGTTTTCATATGCTGTCTTCATTTTTCACGATCCATTCATACTTCAACCCAGTTACAGCTTCCCACCTCCTACGCCTAATCTTATTCCTATGAAAGTATTCTTTTTAGTAACCTTAATGATTTCATGTTGTATAAACCCCGAAGCTATCTTTTCCTATTGAAAAATAATCTTCATTTTTCTAATGAAAAAATAAAATAATAAATGCTAATTATAGAATGTTGATATATATACTCTTCATCATTTTTAATCATATTCTTATCTCATTTCACTCCCCCCATTTTTTAATTAGATTTACTAAGATTGTCCTAGTAAGAATCAGATTCTTAATTATTCTACTTCTTACACTGTTTCCTTAAATAATATCTTCTCCGTGGTAAGACAGAATTGATTTACAGAAAAGAATACAGAAAACACCAAAGCTCCTGGTAGAGGGAGAGACTGTCTTACCACGGAGGAGTGCAGGGGGGAAATAATATAATGAAGAATAATAAAATACATATATTTGAAAAAAAAATTAAACAGAAATCCTGGAGCTGAAAAATTTAATGAATAAAGTACAACTGCAATTAAGAAAAAAAAATAATAATATCTTCTCTTGACACCTTCTTAGTTTCACTAGAATTGCTCTTTTGATTGTTTAAGGTCTGAATTGAATACTCAATTATATAATGATAAAAATTAAAAATATGGATATACCTTTAGGAAGAGTTAACAAGGAATCCATGTATTAGTAAATATGATTTGATGTATTATAAATATTCTCAAATTATCTTTTTTATTTGGGTTTAGTAGTTATTTAGAAGAATATTGTCTTTCTTCAGTTAATAGTTCAATGTTAATCTGTTTGCTTGTTAAGACACTTAAAATTCACTCATATTAAGATATTTTAATCAGAGAATGTGAATAAAACAATGTCTTCTTTTCCAAAGCTAAGGTATGTTCACTTTGTTTTTTTTGTTGTTGTTGTTGTTCATTGGTTTCTTTTTAAAGTTGTTTATATTGAATTTTGTAGTTAATATATAAATGTTAACAGAAATGTGTAGTTTTGTATTTGTAGGAAGAAATCTTTAATATCTACTTTTTATTTCATCTTTATCAATGTTGTTATTCAAATTCTTTATAATCTTTTAACATTTTTATCTGATTTCCTTGTCATAGAACAAAAGTGGTAGGTTAAACATTTCTATAACTATTGTTTGGATTTCTGTCAAAATGTTGACAGGGTCTCAATACCTATGTCGATGCCTAATGATACAGGGTCTGGAGTACATCTTATAGCAGTATAAACATCTTAAATTTCAATTGACTTTATCTTATATCAATTTTACAAACCTTTTTAAAGCATTTTTTTGGGGGGGTCGAATTATGTTTTATTGATGCCAATACCTCTTAGCCTCTGATTGCAGTCTTTTGGGATTCATTAATAACTATGACAAAGACCTGCATTGCTCAGAGTAACCATTGTATGTGTATTGATTTTGTATTGTCTAACCAGACGATATATTATCTGTGACTATGGATATTGCTGTCTTAGATACAAGTAGTATTTGACAACACTAATACAATATAATTGTGAACAACTTTAAAGTACAGATATAAACGTTTTGCTTTCCTTTAAAAATGAGAAGATTTGAGAAATCAGGACCAACTTTTCCTTTCATTAATAAGCTGAAACAGGCTCAGAGCTGTCCCTTTTAGATGGGACAAGTGCTCTCAAACTGGTGCCATGGTTTGTTATCTGTCTGGCCTTATAGTCATTTTTGTCTTTAACCTTTGTTTATACACATGGTTTAGAGACACTGCTACTGTATAATCACAATCTCTGAGTCCTGATCAGTTTTTCTGTCCTTGTCTGTAAATACAAATTTGTAATCTTTGTCCTGTCTTTGCACAACACAGAAGTATGAAAACCCAGGTAGAACAACCTCTGCCTTTGGATCAGAGAACAAAGTCCTATTTACTGACTACTCTGCTACTAATTTGACAAATACTTGAAGGGTGGATTGGATTCTAATCTTCATGTCTCTAACATTTTGGATTTCCTAGGCTTTTAATTTAGTTTGTTTTCTTGAACATGTGCAATTGCCTTTTCTAAATTAGCATTGACAGACTGGATTTTGGTCTCTATTCATCAACCTAGCTCTTCCCCACCTGTCAACAAGGGAACTTCTTGAACTTTAAAATTGACTTATGACCAACCTGAATCCACTGTTTATTGCAAATGTGGTATTTACCCTAACTTTGGTGTAAAACTTGACTCTCTGCCTTATCTTCTGCTTCTGAATTAGATGAGATACTGGCTCAGGAAGGGGAAGACAACTTGTATACATGAACAAAGATTAAGTATTATCATTGTTCAATAAACATTTTCTCCTTCTATTGAAGTTCCTAAATAGAAATCAAACCACCACTACGCCCCCCAAAAAAGAATTATTGTAAAAGTAAGATCCCTGAAATGTTTAGGCCATGGAAGTTTAACCAATATAATAGAAATTCAAGCACGGCTGCTAGATACAGTGCTGTTTCTTGAATCTCTGTCCTAGATGCTGATGTTTTGGTGACTTATTTTATAAGGCTGCCATGTTTAAATTTATTCTGCCAAGCAATCATTTCCTCTTCCACCATACAGTTCTATATATCTAACTACATATCTCTATCTTCATCTTTTTGTTTTACCTAGTCATCCTCCCACCATTTATTTAAACTCTCGATATGACATATATTTGGTTGTTCCCTTTATACTTCTGTTTTTCAGCTTGAGGTTGACTTACCACTGCCACATATTTGTTAAAGACTTAGGGTGTCATTAAAAATAGCACCAGTTGCATCTCCTGATTATCACCATCTTTTTATCTTGACATATCAAATTATTTTGTGCTAAAATGCAAATTTCTCTTCAATGATAGGAATTTATTCAGGTTTCACTGGATTTTATAATCTGAGAGGGTAACATACTTGAAAATAAATGTGTAGATGATTAATGAATAATTTTTGTATCTAGACATGCTTAAATGTACATGGCGTATATGTTGAATATAAGTATTTCTGGGGTTTTGATTTCATATGTGCACCATGCAATTTGAATGTGTTTCACTTGATCCCTGTCTTAGGGGTGCAGCACCTGTCCTTTGCTGTTTTTCACTGGCTGTTTGTACTGTTGCTGCCTGTGAACAACCTGGAGGCTAGACCTCCTTGTTACAAGATCTGTAATTGCTAAATGGTGTTAATCAGAAGTGGTAATGGTTTATTAGCACCTAATTGGCACTTCTCCCAGAAGAACTAAAAGATCATAGGAAAAGCAGACCATTGTTGAGAAAATGTGAGCGGCCTTTAAGAACAAATACTTGCTGATGTAGACTGTTTATGGATTTCCATACTTCTTTGCCTCTTAAACTGACATCATGTTAGTTACTTAGTCCACTGCCATATTCTTTAATGAGTTAATATGTCTGGAGAAAAAAATGAACTTTGATTTGAATTGAAGAGGGTGACTTTTCTTGGTAGATATAAATGTTTATTCTAGATGTTTTGAAAACTGATAGCTGATTTGGGAGCTTATAAGCAGTGAAAAGATGACTTGTGTGGTGGACATTTGTTGGTTTTTAACTACTTAGTACCCTTATCCCATTTCAAATAATGATACCCTTATTTTCTTTTGGAAAATTATCTTACCAAATATATCTCATCAAGTATATGGTTTTGGTGAGTGACAAATCCAGGTACTTGCCTCTCTCAATGAAAGATCCTGTTTTTCATTGTCTGGCATATACCGAGAGCAGGCATCTGACCTAGGATTAGTGAGGTACTGCTTTCTGTAAGGATGTGGAATCATGAGCAAACAATATAGGAAAAAAGGCAATGGATAAGGGTCCATCACTCTACTAGTAATATCTTTACCTAAGGATTCTTTTTTAAAATAATATTACTGTAATTTCTGTATTCTAGACCTTTTAACTGAACTGCCACTGTAAAGCACAATGTACAACTGAAATAAGCACAAAGTACAGCTGAATATGCTAATGTAAAATGTAATACCATCAACATTAAAGTCAGATTGAATTGGTTCAGTGCTGGATTTGCAGTTAATTAAATGATTTTGGTTATGATGTTTGGTACCCTCAGTTTTAAACTTCTTTCCCATGAAATAAGTATAATAATGCTGTTTATCTCATGGGACAATATGTATATAAAGCACTTAGAATAGAGCCTGAAGTAAGGTATATTCTCAAGACTTAACTATCATTAATTGTTTACTTCATTCTCTTGACACTCTTTCTCCATGTCTATTACTCTCTCCCCTTCACCACTCTCTCACACACACCCACACACACACAAAATTATCTCAAGTGATCTATTTGCAGATTGCTACACCATCCTGATTATAATCACATAACATATATACTTAAAATACCCAAGTTTATTCTCATTAAAAAAAGACAATCAAGATAATCAAGTTTCATATTCAGTGGTCAAGATAGCACCGCTATTATTCTGAGAGACGTTGTACTGCAATGAATTTGGGTCTAATTTCCATTCCTCCCAGGCCACATTTCAAAGTCGTTTCTGCTGTCCTAATATAGGAACACCTTATCAGGAACCTCCTCCTGATAGCATCTTACAGAGCTCACCGTGAAGAAACATTGCAGAGAGTCTGTATCGCTGCTCTTCCATCCCCACATTACTGGCTGTTGGGGATGTGTTGCTGTTGTTAGATGGTTGATTGAGTTGCAAACCATTGGACTAAGAATTAAGCCACAGATATGGAAAACAATTGAAACATTCTGAGGCTTTTTTGACATATTAGGTGTTCCTGTATTCAAGGTTAACACTCATTGCTCAAGGATAAAGTCAAAAGAAAAATTGCAGTGATCTGGAAACCCATATCAACTTTTTAGGAGTCATAATACTTGAAAGGGTTATTTGGCCATTCACATTGTTTTTATTTTTTTATTACACTTTAGGCAAAAAAAAAAAAAAAAAAGCCATATATCTCGAAATGCTCTGGGAACAAAGAGAAATGCCCTGAATGATAACTATTTGAAAGCAATTTGAGTAGCTGGCCAGCTCTGGTATCTGTCAGCAAATAACACTAATAGCATGCTATTCACTCAGAGTCTATTTGTAAGATTAATGGTACTAGATAGGGTATTCTATGTCCTTCCTCTGTTTACCAGCATGATATCAGTCAGAATGAAAATGGTTTTGAAAGCATAAAATTTCCATTGTACACTTTACTAAGAATATTTTTTCAAGAATTCCTAAAATATTAACATGCTTTTGACACATTTTGCTATATTAAGAAGATTTCAATACCAAAAAATAAGTAAGTGGCGCCAAGGATAAAATGAAGAGTTCAGAAGGGGAGGGGACTCAAATCACTTTAAGGTAGGCTCTTTTGATCAAGAGGGAATTTGGAAATTCCTTTCTTTGTCTGAAATGTAGACTATGGATTCCATAGTCATTTTGCTGTACTTAGAAGTAATCTTCATATAGCACAGCCAAGTCAGGGAAATAAAATATTAAAAAATGACAATCCAATGTTTTTCATGACTAAAATAAATACAAAACTGATTTTTAAAATCATAATTCTCATGTCACTGATTAAAAAAATGTACTGATGATTATAATATTTTGATGCAAAAAGCATTAAATGGATTTTTCTAACTCAGTATTCTCATTTCTTGAAAAATATTAAGAAATAGAATTTCTAATAAGCTAGCCAGGTATCAACATATGGCAGAGACCTTTTCTAAATATTAATATTTAATAGTTTCATTAATACAAATGGCATTTTCAATACGTCCTTTAATTATTTTGTTTCAATAAAAAGAAACAATAGAGAATTAATACTGTACTTTAATACATATATTTTATGAGGCAGTTATTATAAGTACAGGTTAAGAAAACACAGGATAAGGGACATGCTATTAAATGGCATTTTAACAAGTCTTCAATTACATTCAGAGAGATACTGAACCAAAGTTAACACATTTAGAAGTCCTGTAATACCGAGAAATCTCTTAATGAAGAGTTTGTAAGACAATAAAGGTGTTCTGAGTGAAAAGTTGTAATCTGTGCATTCATTACAATACCTTTCTGTCAGATTGGTATATCTGTAACCTTAATTAACTCTACACCTTCTCCTTTCATAGACCCTCCTGCATCTAATTATTTTCCTCTCAATCTATTTCAAATTATATCACCAAAATCCTTTGAATATTTCAAGTGGTTCTCCCATCCTCACAAACAATGATATCACAATGATAAGTTTTTCCCACATCACTATAGCAGGCAGCAATGTGTGCTAGACATGGGTTGGAATCTATGAGAATGCCCCCTTGTTGGGCTGGTGAAGTGTATGGAAATTATCCCTCTATTAGCAACTGACTATGGCTGAGCAGGGGGCACATAGGAGACAAACGCATGTCAAGCCGATATTGGCAAGTCCAAGCCATGCAGGGTGTATATGCAAGTGTGTCTGTGTGTGTGCGCACACGTATTGGAGAAAATTACACTTCAAATGGATGGGTTAACCCTAAGAAATTTTGCACATTTTTTCCCAACTCTTCATAGATTTTTATTGAATCTTATAAGGTCGGCGGACTCTGAAGCATTGGTAAAACAATGTGTCCAGTACAGCCTGTAGGAGGCAATGAGAGCAAAAAAGTATACACTCAATTACGTACTTTGGAAGTCCTATCATTTGGACAAATACAAGGGACTATAGGAACACAGTGGAGAGACACCTAATACATCTCTGTGGCAGAAACAAAAGTCCTCCTGGAAGGGATGTGTGATCTGAGACCCGAGGAATATGTGAAAGTAAACCAGTGGGGGAGGAAGAAGGAGGGCCTGCAGTGTGACATCGGCTTTCTAAACAGAAAGAGCAGGGTCTGCCACTCACTGTGAGGGCTGAGATCATACAGCACGTTTAGAAAGCCGTGTGTAGGTCAGTTAGCAGGGGGAAGATTGGACTCTTCTCCATTGGAATTAGTTTGGGATCTCAAGTAAGGCAGCAGTTGGAGATATTCTAGGAAAGAACTAGGAAAACACTGAGAATGGAGATGTGGAGTCCCAGGGACTGATGAGAAGGAAAAAGTGGCTTTGCATTGTCTCCAACCTGCTTCAATCCATCTCTGACTTCCCTAGTAGAAATTATAGCCCTTTAAGGTTGCTTCTTTGGTTATAAGCTAGTTCTAGCTATCTTAAAACAACAAGATATTTCATCTAAAGAATATTGGTGGCCTATAAAAGAAAAATAAAAAGCATAGAAAATTAATGTAGGGGAGCAAGCAGGAAAGGTGCCCACTCTATATTCATTTGGGGCTCAATTTCAAGTCAACAAAAGCAATACTAACCACCACCTGCTATGTATTAACCACTGCATGGGGCCAGGCCGGTAACTGAGGAAAGATAACTGATAAAATAGTTACATGCCTGGTTTTATTGAGCTCAGAATCTAGCAGGATTAGAGGCATGGAGAGAGAACAAGAAATAATCCCAGAATACAATTTTGCAGGTAGGAAATATGATAAATGTGAACAGGGTGCTATTTGACAGAGATAACAGAATTTTAAATTAGGGTGCAAAAGACTCAGCTGAGGAAGTGAATTTTAAATTTAGACATAAAGGATGAATTCAGGTGAGAAGCATGTGCGAATTCCCTGAGCCAGGAAGTTGAAGTGAATGGGATGGAGTGTGAGGGGAAAGGGAAGTGCAGGAGGGTTACTGAAACAAGGTCATAGAGATTTAGTAGATCACCCAAAGTTACGGTGTCATATCCTAGGAGCAGTGTGAGAGGTTTCAAGCTGAAACATGTAATCAGGTTTGCATTTTAAGGATTGATCTGGATACGCTATAAAGACTGAAGAATAAGGGAAAGAATGGAAGGGAAAAGGTCAGAACAGAGGTGCTCGTAGCAATCTCAACACAGCTTAGATGGTCATATTGTAGTTTTGTCCGTCCACTATGCTTTTATGTTCCTCTTCTTCTAATTCTTTTGGGGAATCTCTTCTCCCAACACCTGTCATGGATGGGGTTACTAGTATTAGTGCCCAAAGGTTGGTTGCTTAGAGTTTTCAATCCTCTAGCCAAAGGGCATGGTTCGCAAATAGACAATGACCAAAGCAGAATCAGGTGGTATGTTTTGGGGGATTCATGTGCATTTTGCCAGAAAAGAGAAGCTCTTTTTAATGGCAGTTAAGCTGGTGATGTGCTGGCAGAGTGCTAGTGGCAGCCATTTTTCTAAATACAGAGAACTAGGGTGAGATTATCCCAGCTCAGAGCTGGGACTGTACTGATGTAAGCAAGGCATGAAGGTAGAATCGGTATTACTGACATCTCCCGTTGCCTCGGCTTTGATAAGACTCACGTGGCACTGCTAGTTATGCTTTATCTCTTGCATTACTTTGTTTTTTAATGTGACATTAAAATAATATTTATCTAGATTTTATTTGGTGCTTTCTTAACTCTTCCTCCCTAGGTCAGCATTTCATTCCGTTGAGACTCATGAGCATTTATCATTTTGGACCTGCCTAGCATTTGAATCTTATTCCTATGTTCAGTAACTACTGTACTTCATGTCTTAATGATAGACACCTTTGATGGTGAACTTAAAAATACCAGGTACGTCTACAGAGGACACTGTATTTTGTTTTGCTCCACACTCACTTTAAGGGGCTTATATATTGTCTTCCTCTATTCTAGAAGCTGGAAAACCAAAAAGTGAGGATCTAGTGTCACTAAAAAAAGTTGTCTATTTTAAATTGCACAGGAATTTTTTGGACATCCCATACATATTTTCCCCATACTTTCTTGTAACTACTGATCTGATGTGTAACTTGGGTTCTACCTGTCTTACAGTTTCACGTAAGTCTTGACTACGTAAGAGGTGAAGTGAACAGATACTTGATCAAATGCAAATACAAGTAGTGATTGAATACTTTCTTAATCCTGTTGGCTGAGGTATATATGTGTTTGTGTAGATATATAAATGTGTGTGTGTGTGTGCATACATACACACACATACACACATAAACACACACTTTTACTGGATGGCAGCTGATACAGAGCAACTGGTTTCCAATGTTGAGCAAGAGAGGTGCTAAGTAGTGATACCTACAGTGTTCCACTAGAATAATCTTGCAGTGCAAAAGTGCATTGATTTTTTTTTTTAAATTTCTGGCCACCTAACATTCACTTCTGTTTCATTTGGCCTTCCTCAAGGTACTAAAAGTTGCTATATATACAAGTGAAAAAATATGTGTACATATTTGCTGCAAAGGCACAGGTGCACAAATTAGACTCAGCAGATCCATTTGCTTTGCACATTGAATCAAGAGCTAGGGACACAGGAAAAAAAAAAAAAGAAGAAGCAATGAAGTGTCTTTGTTTTGAAGGAAATGTCAGTAGAAACAATATCTAGTGTAAACACAGCAGTGGCCAATACCAGGGGCAGCACTTGGGTATCTCAATCTCAGCCTCATGAGATCCTGAACCAAGGACTTAGCCAACCGGTCTCAAGACTCCTGACTCATGGATACTGAGAGATAAATATTTGAAGCTGTTTTAAGCCCTCTAGGTTTGTGATAATTTGTGATGTGGCAATGGAAAATTAAAACAATGCATCAGTTTTTAATTGGGACCATTTTTCTTTTCTTTCTTTAGTTCTTAGCCATACTTAAATGAATGAGGTGTCTGAGAATTGATAACAGGATGGATTTAAGAATATATTGTCTATAGCGATTTAAATTGTCCTTGTTTTCATCCGCAGCTCAGCTTTCAAATGCAGAATTCAGTAAAACAACTCATTGGGTTTGTCCAGTTGTTGCAGAGTGAAAAAAAGAATCAAATGAGTTGAGAGCATTTGTAAGATATTATTTATGATAAGGAGCTACATTATCTAAGAGAAGGGTGAAAATAATGGGAAAAAACAGGAATCCACTTCCTATCTATGAAATTTTAGATAACCTGTATTTTAAGTCTTTTTTTCTTCTGCAAGATAGAGCTAATTATACTACTTCATGGGGCCATCATAATAAATGTAACTTATTTATATGATGTATTCCAACGTCCAACATACTGTAAATAATGGTATTCTGCCATCAAACTCTGCTTAAGAGAATCTTTCTCTACTTTATTCCTTTAGAAATGATTTTGGAGTTTTCTTCAGTTCCAGTTCTCATTCACTGCTCTATAGTGTCTTAAACTTTTTAATTTAATTAATTTGTTTGTTTGTTTATTTATTTATTTACTTATTTTAGAGCAGAGTCTCATTATGTCACCCTCAGTAGAGTGCTGTGCCATCACAGCTCACAGCAACCTCAAATTCTTAGGCTTAAGTAATTCTCTTGCTTCAGCCTCCCAAGTAGCCAGGACTACAGACACCCACCAGAATGCCTGGCTATTTTTTTGTTTTTTTGTTTTTTTTTGTAGTTGTTTGGTTGGCCCAGCCTGGGTTCGAACCTGCCAGCCTCGGTATACGCGGCTGGTGCCTTAACCCCTGAGCTACAGGCACCGAGCCTGTCTTAAACATTTTAAGCCTCATGGTCCAAAAATAAACCATTTCTTAATTAGCTGCTATAGGCTAGAATAAAGTTTTAATTAAATCCACATGGCAAAACATGTAACTATAGTTATTCAGGACCAAGACAAATTTACAAATCTCACACACACGTGTGCACACATACACACACACTCACACAGAGACTAGTTTATTTCAGCATGTTTGTGATCTTGGAATTCAAGGTATTTTAAAAATTATTTCAAAGAGGCTGAAATAAATCATCAGGTAATTGAACAAACCTTTATAAAATTAAATTACATTCTTCGAGTGCTTACACTATGTCTATAATTATTCTTTCAAACTACAGATTTCTTTCCTACCTGAAGTCATGGAGGGCATTCTTCCTCAGTATTTCAATCTTATGTGCTCCATACCCTATAAAAATTATAAAGAAATCCTAGTAAATCATAGCTCATGGTATGTCTTGTATTGACAGGGTTAACCAACTAGAACAGCTACTTAGAAATGCGCTTTGAATTAACTGGCTGAAAACTCAGAGCCACCGCAAGTTGAAGATCAATGTTTAGTAAAGATATAGCCAATTTATAGACATTAATATAAAATATGCTTTTGTACAGAAATTCATATTATAAATCTATACATATGCATACACATTTATATGCATAAATTTATACACAAAAATTGTTTTTACAGTTCTTTGCAAATTGCAAGAGGCCTTTCACATTTTCTGTCACCTCATTTACTTCACTCAATCTCCTCCAAATCCATGGACGTTCTGACTACCACCAGCACAGTCTTTTTTTTTTTTGGAATGTCTGGATGCAACTGACTTAATTTATAATAATCTAACTTATAATAACTTCAACATCTTTATATTGAAGGTGGGCATCATTCAATTACTTCTAAATAAGCACTTGTATGCATAACAAGAAGGAAATCCTCTATAAGAAAATTGATATTAAAAGTACTTAATGCTCTGTATGGCCTACAAACTCAAACTCTCACTTAGAATGGGCTTTAGCAAAACAATAAGGTAATAATGTGTGCTACACATCGGCACTGATCTAAAACTGATAGCAGTTTTGAATTGTCGACTATTTAACATACTTCTGCGGGACAAACGCTTTTTAAAAGTGTTTTTATGTGCATTTAATTTTATACCAATTCCATCATTATCAGCCATTTCAGACAAGAGAATTGAGAACTGTATAGACAAATTATACCCAGCATCACATATACTACTGATAGAGAACCAGATTCAAACTCAACACTTCTGATTCCAACTTTAGGCCTATTTCCCTTATACCATATTTTCCACATATAGGCAAGGCAATATAGATAAAAAAATATTTTTTTCTTATTGTTTTGCCTGAGTACCAGGAAAAAAACTAATTTCATCAATTGAAAATATGCTAAGTTACTGTACTTTTCATAGTATATGTGATGCTTTTCAAACTTGATTATTACCTACTTTGCTTTGCTTGTATACACAACATACTTTTCACATGAGAAGGGAGCCGATGAATGAATAAAAATAGAAACACGCCTGCTATTATCTTCTCCAGCTTCAGTCCTGACACTGCGTCTGACTCCAAAGAAATACATTACATAACACACATGCAAAGCAACAAGCCCTAATTAGTCTATCTTCAAACTATTGGGTACAGGTCACACTACTTACGTGTATAACTTTAATGCAATCTGTACAAAAGCGAAGTGTGTTAAAAAAAAAAAAAAAGAAAGGAAAAAACACCTGAACTCGCTAACATTTTGAAAATTTAAAAAAAAATAATGAAATGAAATGAGATGAAATGCAGTGCAATGGAGTGCAATGAAAAGATACTTAATCCCTCCCTGGGAAAAATAAAATGCCTCAAGAGTTCCGTACATCATTTAGTTCTTAAACAAGGGGTCTGGAGTACAGAAGTTCATTCCTCTGATGAGGAGGGACAATTCTGAGCATCAAGTTTTGTCTATTATCAACAGTGGACCCATGTTTCCTTAAATTAAATGATTGGCATCTAAAGCATCTTACTTTGGGAGAAATGCGGGATTTTCTTTTTCTTTCGTGTTGTAGTCCACTTATCAGAACTCTCCACCCGTTTGTGAGGGAAAAAAAAACAAAAACAAAAAAACTCCTTCATCTTAACAGAACATTTCTATACATTGACCTTAGTCAACCTGCAAAATATAAGCCATTTTAATCTCCTATTATCTAAATAAAGACCCTTTACAGATATAATTCTTACATATATAAAATATATATACCAATATGATAGATATTATACATATAATAGATATATTCTTCCATATATGTATTTTTTAGTTTGAAACTCATTAGGAAATATCCTGGTCCCTAAAAAGTGACTTCACTTACACCTTCTAATATCTCAATTCCCTGTCTGAAGGTATCCCTATAAACTAGATTACATTCAGCCTAGACCAAATCCAAGAATTCATCTTTTTCAAGGTATGTTTACTGGACTCTGTCTTGTGAGCTACATACTGTGCCCGATACAAACACATGAGAATATATGTACATGACCCTCCACTTTAGGGTCTATTATGAAAACCAACCACAAAAATACAATATAATATGTCCTATGTTATAAGATACAATGTCAGCATAAAGCAAATCATAATCAATACTGCCTGGGTGCATTTACAAAGTGTCCATCTGAGAAGATATTAGGGAAGAGGAGTAAAAAGAAAGCTAAGACTTCAAGGAGAAACATGCATTCATTTGGAGACAAGAGAAAAATGAAATTCTAAGCTAAGGGTATTTTATATGACGAGATATGAGAGGTGCAGAAAGAAGCAACGGTGGAGCTTCAAATACTTAAATTTTCTCAGAATGTCTTATAGAGAGGGGAGAAGAGTGGGAGATACATCTTGAAAGGTGTAGATACATCTTGAAAGGAGCCACATCCTGGAGGACTCTAGACACCATGAATAAAAAAAAATAAGAAGAATGTGTATTATTTCCCAAATCCATTGAAGAGCTTTATCAAAAGGTTATATAAAATCATGTTGGTACTATACTTTGTAAATCCACTCAGGAAATATAACGGAGGGATAGAGGAAAGAACTAGAGACAAAAAAAAAATGTGGTGGTCTTAAGATCCTGTTTCAAACACTTAGTTCGTATGTACAGACACACAAGTTGTCTTACAGGCACGTCAAAGCTGGGTGTGTGAAAACAAACTAGAAGACGGGGAGGTGCTCCTTCAGAGCCTCACTCTAAGCTGAAACCCACCTCTATTTGACCTGAAAGGTTTTTGTCTTTTTAAAAAAGGTCCTTTAATTAAAAGTAATAGATCTCGTCTTGCTTAAGTGATACTTTCATAAAGAGGAAAATAAAATCGACCTACTTTATAAAGAAAAAGGTTATATAGTGAGGCATCTCAAGGATGCAAGAAGCCACTTCATAAACTATTGCAATGTCACGATAGGAAGTCTTCAGAATACAAATTGACCAGAGGGATACAGAGAATGAAATGGCTTGAGAGATGTTTGGGAGAAGTGGGTGACTGATGAGACATGAAGGTGAGAAACAAAGGAGAAATCAGTGACGACACTTACGTTTCTTACTTGAGGGACAGAGCATGTACTAGAGTCTTTTTATGCAGGTTAGAAATACAGGTTATCTTTTAGAAATTTTCTGGATGGTGTGACATTTTAAGCCACATCAACAAACATTTGATTTAAATCAGATATTTAGTGCCAGGAAAATATACTTTGTATCAGAAATTGGAAAGCTAGCAATTTCTACAAGCCTGCAATTGAACTACATAATAAACAGACTATAGTAACACCTGGTTTAGCCACACAAAGTAACAGTTTTGGCCATTGACACTTTATAATGCAGAATTTTGCATAAATTGTTATAATTAAGCAATTACTTCTGTTGCTCATGGCATAGAGTCAGAAGCACAGTGCTTCAAAATAAGTAATCAATACTACATGTAATCAGTTGAATTTAGACTGTAGATAAACACAGGGCTAAAATGAATGAAATCAACTACAAATATCCTTATGTCACTAAATAGTGCCATAGAGATTTATAAAAATGTTAGAACACAAATATTCATTGCTTCCATGATAAACTAATCTTACCTTTAAAACAGTACACATTTAGCCATTTAATCTGCAGTTGTTGAGTGCCTATTAAGAACAAGACACTAGTAACAGTGTCTACCACTAAGTGCTGAGGATACAATGGTGAATCCTGAAGAGGGGATCTGACCTTTGTAGCTTAAAGGAGTGGACAATTATTCAATAATTATAATACAAAACACCTGTGAAGAGGGTTGGGCACTGTGGCTTAGGCTTGCAATCTCAGCACTTTGGGAGGTCAAGGCAGGAGGATCGTTTGAAGCCAGCAGTTTGAGATCAGCTTGGGTAACATAGCAAAATCCTGTCCCTAAAAATATAAAAATAAAAAAATAAAACAGCCAGACATAAAAAATAGCCCTACACAAAAAATGTAAGCTTATTCCTATATTGAGGGAGAACACTAATTAGATAGGAAGAGGTAGGCAACACAAGAAAAAGTAATCTACACTATAAATTTCTTGAGAAGGTAGAAAGTCATGAGATCCAAGGCAGAAGAATAGAAGGGTTAGTTTTAAACTGAAGAGGATGACACTTCTCTAGGTAATTGCTTTCGTTTTGTTTTGTTTTGTTTTGTTTTTTGTCCCCCTCATTATTTGTTCTTCCTCATCTTCACCGCCTTAATTTTGAAATGCCTCATCTTAGCCCTAGGACCTCTTATATTATCACTTTAGATTGTTTTCTCTTTAGTTGATCTCATTCACAGTAGTTTGGTGGGAAAGGGGACTACTAAGGGAACTGGGAGGA
Organism: Perodicticus potto; assembly: GCA_963574655.1. NCBI lineage: Eukaryota > Metazoa > Chordata > Mammalia > Primates > Lorisidae > Perodicticus > Perodicticus potto. The sequence goes on along the minus strand of CAUYRH010043582.1, from coordinate 2,041 downwards.
ACAGGTTATCTAACTATGTAAGCTAAGGGCTTGGCTTTCAGGGACCACTGGGAAAAAACAAACACACAAACACCACTAAACAAAAAACAGAGCTTTACCTCCCTGAGAAGAAGAATGTTAAAGTTAACATGAATGTCCTAATCTACCCAACATAAGCATAAAACTTTCCCTGAGAAATAAAGAACCGAATTCATTATAAGAGAGAAAATCAGTAGGCATAAGACAAATAAAATGAAAGTAAATAAAATTGAACTTAGAACAAAGGATTAGAGTCCCAAGTGACAGAAGAATAGAATTCTCAAAGAGACGATACCAATGTGTGTATATATTGATTAAAAGATTAAGGAAACTATAAGAGATTATAGGTACAAATGAGCTAAATTAAAAGACCAAATACATATGAATTCTAGAAATTATGTCTTCTTTATGAATTGACTTTTGTTCATCATTATGAAACGTTACTCTTCATCTCTGATACTATGCTTTATAGTGTAGTCCACCTTGTATACTAGCTTTGACATTCTTAATGTAATTCTTTTTAAACTTTTTTTTTTTTTTGGCAGTTTTTGGCCAGGGCTGGGTTTGAACCCACCACCTCTGGCATATGGAGCCAGAGCCCTACTCCTTTGAGCCATAGGCACTGCCTCACACACTTAATATTTTCATAGCATGTTTTTTCCCCATCGTTTGCTTTCACATATCTGTCTCTTTATATATGAAATGTGTATGTCCTATAAACATCATATAACTGAGTCTTACATTTTTATCAAGACTGACAGGACTTAGCTTTCAATTAGTGTTTAGTCTATTTATATTGAATAAAAATATTGATATGTTGAAGTTTCTGATCTTGCCATTGGTTTTCTATATTTTCCATCTGTTTTTAGGTACCTAATTCTTCTGGTCCTGCTCTCTACCAGGTGAATTGCATTTTTAAAAAATTTAGGTAATGAAGGTAAACATTTTGCATTTGTTCATTCATGACAGGGCTCCTAGAGCTAAATAAATTAGTTTGGAATACAACGAATGGCATAGGCATCAATTGGGATGGAAAAGGCAGAGGTGGAATAACTCTGAAAGTCACTGATCAGTTCCCAAGTTGCACAGAAACCAGAAAGGCTTAGAAAAGCTTTAGGTGGTTAAGCAAAGTTTTTTGATGATATCTCTGCAACTTTTCTGAGGAAAATAGATTAACGCTAATAAAATATTGCTAAAAAGAAAAGAATAAGTCTGTTGGAAACATTAAGGATAGACTCTTTAACAACTATAGGCAGCATTCAGGAGTAGACCCTAAAGCAAATGTGAAAACAGTTTTTTTCTCACTTTTTTTTTTTTTTTTTTTTTTTTTGTTAACCCCCGCAACCAGAAATATGGGATTTTATCACTTCTCGGCCTTTTGGCTAAGATCAAGTGCAGAAATAGGGGATTTAATAAGCAAAACTCAAACAAGACACGTCAGATCTTGCACTCACTGAATATTTTGATGGAGCCATACAACAAAAATAGGATAAGATTTAGAATAAATTGAAGTTCTCACAAATAAAACCAAATGCTCTCATCCCACCTATTAAGGATTATAGAAAGAAGTCTTTTCTGGGTGGCACCTGTGGCTCAGTGAGTAGGGCACTGGCCCCATATACCTAGGGGGGCAGGGTTTGAACCCGGCCTGGCCAAATTGCAACAAAAAGAAAAAAAAGAAAGCAGTCTTTTCTTAAAGATACCAAGACAACCATCAACCATACACAAAAAATAAAATTGACCAATGTTAATTAAGAATTTAAAAGGAAAAAAGTAAGTAATCAATAAAGGCAACCCAAGGGGAAATAAAATGCTCAATTTTCTCTTTTATTTTGAAACTTATAGGAAAAAAATTATCTAAATATCAAAGGACAACCTTGCATTTTTTTTTTTTTTTGAGACAGAGCCTTAAGCTGTCACCCTGGATAGAGTGCTGTGGCAACACAGCGCACAGCAACCTCCAATTCCTGGGCTCAAGCGAGTCTCCTGCCTCTGCCTCCCGAGTAGCTGGGACTACAGGCGC
>CAUYRH010043579.1:0-12757 GCA_963574655.1 Perodicticus potto | reverse complement strand
GTGGCATCACAGCTCACAGCAACCTCCAATTCCTGGGCTCAAGCGAGTCTCTTGCCTCCGCCTCCCAAGTAGCTGGGACTATAGGCGCCTGCCACAACGCCCGGCCATTTTTTGGTTGCAGCCATCATTGTTGTTTGGCGGGCCTGAGCTGGATTCGAACCTGCTAGCTTAGGTGTACGTGGCTGGCGCCTTAGCCTGTTGAGCCACAGGCACTTAGCCTGCTGTTCAAGTTTTTAAAATAGATATTTAGCAGTATTTTATTGTTCTGTTCATATTTTCTACACTCTCTTGAGTCAGTTTTGGTGAAACTCTTATCTATGTTTAAAAAATTTATTGGCACAAAGATGACATGATTTCTTGTTTCTTCTTTTCTGTATCTGTGTATATATTCTTATTCCTTATATTTTTATTTTTGTTAAGGTCATTTTGGATCCTGATCCTGTCACTTAACATGTTAATCACAAGAAACTTTGTTGAGCATGCTAGCATTTGACCTGCGTTTATTCATATATCAACAAGGCTTTATTTAAAAATTCAACAAACAGGGCGGTGCCTGTGGCTCAAAGGAGTAGGGTGCCGGTCCCATATGCTGGAGGTGTGGGCAAACCCAGTCCTGGCCAAAAACTGCAAAAAAATTAAAAAATAAAAAAATAAAAAAAATTCAACAAACATTTATTAAGTCTCTTTTATATGCCAGATAGATTCTAAAGATAACCAGGGGTGATTAAAGCAGGGCATACTGTGAGAAACTTATAGTATAGTACAGATATTTGAAACCATTTGTTAAATGCTTTTCTGACTTTCAGATGTATTATTTCTAATGCCTAACTCATCTATCAAAAAGTACTTCTGACAAAGAAACAAAAGATGTTAATAAGATAGGTTTTGTTCTTTGTTTGGAATTTACAATTTCTTCTTTTCCTTTCAGATGGTCAAGTCAATATTCTAGAATATTGTCCTTCCCAGTAGTTGAGTTCATAGAAGAAATATATTACTGGAATATATCTTGCTTATTAATAGAGAACTTTTTTGGAAACATTTTCAGGGCATATTTTCACCAGTCTAGAAATTTATAGATTTTATTGCCTAAAGAAGTTTTTCTTATATTTTAGTAAGGATGCAAAAATCACTTGGGTATCTTTAATTTAAATGCATATTGTGATTGTGTAAGTCTGTGGAGGGGCATAAGAATCTGCATTTTTTTTTTTTTTAGACAGAGTCTCACTCTGTTTCCCTTGGCTAGAGAGCCGTGGGGTTAGCCTAGTTCCCCAGCAAGCTCAAACACCCGGGCTTAAGTGACACTCCTGCCTTAGCCTCCTAAGAAGCTGGGACTACAAGTGCATGCCACAATGCCCAGTTAATGTTTTCTATTTTTGGTAGAAATAGTGTCTCACTCTTGCTCTGGCTGATCTTAAATTCCTGAGCTCAAGCAATCCTCTTGCTTTGGCTTCCTAAGAGTGCTAGGATTATAGGCTCCAGACACCAGGCCTGGCCAGAATCAGTATTTCTAATAAGCCCTTAGGTAATGTCTTTGCTGCTTTTCTCAGTGCTGGTGAGGGGGACCACACTTTGAGTAGCTAGGAGTTAGAGGACAGAATATTAATATGTATATTCTGTTTTCATTTAGTAAAATGACTGGTTTATCAGATTAATGAAGTAGAGCATTTAGGCTAAAATTATGGACTAAATGCTTCATGTGTTGGCAAGGATGTAGAACTGAAACTCTCACACACTACTGGTGGGAGTGTAAATTATTATAACTGATTTCAAAAACTATATGGCAGTATTATTAAAGTTAAACATAGGCCTATATTATGACCAACAATATCATATGTATGTATGTATATACCCAAGAGAAATGAGTGTTTTCGTCTGCCAAAAGATACTCATGCTTGTGGTGCTTTAATTTTTCATAGCTGCAAACTGTAAGCAATCAACAGGAGACTAGATTAATTGTGGTATAATTATTCAGTAGAATACAACAATAAAATCCTGATTTTTTGAATGGAAGACATTATATGGAACATAGAGAAGTAGATTAAAGACATAGAAATAGGTAAAGATTAGATTCCATTTATTTAAAAACAAGGCATAGCTACTCTGCAGTGATACAAGTTAGCATAGTAGTTACCTCTGGGGATGTGTTATTAATTGGGAAGAGGAATGTGAGAACCCTCTGGGGCACTGTGAATGTTTTATATCTTTATCTAGGGGGTAGTTATATGAGAATAAATATATAAAAATTTATTGAGTGCATTGATTGAATTTAAGATTAGTGCTCTTCACTTTCTATATACTATACATTAATACAATTTTTACTTTAATAAAGAAATAGAGCATTTAAAGAGAAAAAATACCTTTGAATTCTTAAAAGGCCTCTCTGTGTATTTATAGTGAAATAGATTTCCAAGGAAGTTGTTACGTGTTTACATTCATATTCATTTACTGCATGAAAATAATGAAAAATATATTTAATTTAGTGAATATTTATTGATCTTTTCCCTTTTGGTTAGTGCTTTTCCTGTACTATTTGGGAAATTCTTTACTATCTGAGATCATGAGGACAATTTTCAATGACTTTCACATTGACCTTCAATGCACCATAGCTCAAAGTAGAGGCATAGTTGTATTTGTTTTTTTTCCTCTTATGGGTGCTTGTCTTAGGTAATTTGTTAAAATCTATCTTTTCCTGAATGCTCTGCAGGGTTACTGTTGTCATATATCAAATATTCATATAAACATGGGTCTATTTTGAGGTTCTTTATTATGTTCTCTTGATGTATTTGTGTATCCTTGAATCGCCTACTACCCTGACTTAATTATCGGTATGTTCTTTATGATGGAACTTGTCTTGTAATGAGTCTGTTATTTTTCAGAGTATATCCTGGCACCTTGTTCTTATTTTTCAAGAGTATGTTGGCAGTTCCTAGACCTATTTCCATGTAAACTTGGAATTAACTTTTTTTTTTTTAAATAGACTTTATTCATTTATTTTTTGAGACAGAGTCTCACTTTGTTATCCTGGATATAGTGCCATGGAGTCATCGCTCACAGCAACCTCAAACTCTTGGGCTCAAGTGAGTCTCTTGCCTTAGCCTCCTGAGTAGCTGGGACTATAGGCACCTGCCGAACGCCCAGCTTTTTTTTGGTTATAGTTGTCATTGTTTGGCAGGCCCCGGCTGGATTCAAACCTGCCAGCTACCGTGTATGTGACTGTGTAGTGTAGGATCTCTACCCTGTGAGCTACAGGCTCCAAGCCTTGGAATTAACTTGTTAAGTTCCACACATACAAAACACCTGTTAAGATTTTCAATTTAGTTTGCATTTAATCTATAAGAAAATTTTTAGAGAAATGATAGTGTTATAACATTGACTCTTCCGATCTATGAGTATTTTATTTCCCTGTTCACTTTAGTCTTCTTTAATATCTCCCAATGAAGTTTATAATTTTTCTTGTACAGGTCATGCATAACATGAACATTAAGAAAATGAGTACATTGGATTCTTGCTTCTCCATTCTTATGATTTTTTTTACTCAGAAGAATGTGTTTGAACTCCATCCAAGATAATACAAAAGATATAAAGTCACCATCTTTTTTTTGTGGCTGAATAGTATTCTATGATATACACGTATCACAGCTTGTTAATCTATTCCTGGATTGGCGGGCATTTAGGTTGTTTCCACAACTTGACGATTGTAAATTGAGGAGCAATAAACAGTCTAGTGCAGCTGTCCTTAAGATAAAATGATTTTTTTTCTTCTGGGAAGATTCTCAGTAATGGGATTGCAGGATCAAATGGGAGGTCTAGTTTGAGTTCTTTGAGGATTCTCCATATTTCCTTCCAAAAAGATTATATTAGTTTGCAGTCCCACCAGCAGTATAAAAGTGTTCCCTTCTCCCACATCCACACCAACATCTGCAGCTTTGAGATTTTTGTGACATGAGCCATTCTGACTGGGGTCATTCTCACTGGGGTTAGGTAATACCTCAGGGTGGTTTTGATTTGCATTTCTCTGATACTTAGGGACAATGACCATTTTTCATATATTTGTTAGCCATTCATCTATCTTCTTTTGAGGAGGTTTTGTTCATCTCTCTTGCCCATTGATATAAGGGATTGTTTGCTCTTTTTATGTTGCTTAATTTGCTTTCTCTGTAGATCCTAGTTATAGACTGGCTATGCACCACATGTTTCTATCAGTACAGCAGGCCTAGTTCCTTATGGTGAGCACCTCTGTATGTGAACCACTTTGTTACAGTTTCTTGGGTGGTCAACTTACAGAGGTTCTTCTGGACTCTTCTTACATTGATGCATTTTTCTGCTTTCTTTCCATTTAACATCTGTTGCAACAAGGTAACGTTATTCCTGAATTCTACCTGTCTTCATTTATTTATCCCCGAATGTTAACTGCACACACACACACACACCACTCTATACACAGAAGCATTCAAAATATTAATTTTTGGTTCACTATTTTGTTTAAGTTTTAAATGTTTCACCCTGTAAATAGGAATTTTCATAGGAGAGTAAGAAAGAAGTTTGTTTTGAATTCACAGGTTAATTTTTAAAATTATGTCTGTCACAATCACACTGCATTTAAAAGTAGTCTCTAAGCTATGACCACGTTGGTTACTGAGGGAACATCCTCCCTATTTTGAGTTGTAAAAGATCACCAGATTGAATGCAAAAAAAAAATTAAATGTCCGTAATTTTTTTTTTTTTGCTTATTGAGTTTGATCTTTTGCTGGAATTTCAGTGAATATTGGTAATCATCCTCACAACTCTTCTGGGACAATCTGTTGTTGCTGCAACATACAAGTAGAATTTATATAAGAATGACTTAGGTTCTGGTTTTATAAAATTACTTTAGAAGAAATCATTTTTCTAAGCATCTTTTTAAAAGAATGTGCTTCTCTAGGATTTGTTATATAAATGATTGAAATAAATAATATTTGTATGCTCTACAACACATAAGACACATGTGATGTTATTTCCCTATAGTGGTGGTCATCATAGTCAATGGTTGTGAAAGTACACTATCATCTCATGGGCCAACCAATAAATTGACCATAAAAGATGTTAGTCAAACAGATACTAGCTCATTTAGATTTTTCTTTAAAAATCCCTCATCTCTATCTTTGATTATACATGGAATTGTTTATATCAGCTATTAAAAATTGATATCTAATTATTATATTATGTAATCAAGACAAAAAATGATTTTTTTAATGAGCAAAAAAAAAGAAGATGAAATAACAATTCAAAACAATAGTAACAGAGAAGTGATAAAGTTATTTGCTACATGAGCAATACATATGGTAGTTTAGGGATTTAGAAGAGAAACAAATATGCCTTGGTGTTTCATAATTGATGACAGTAAAAAAGTTTCTGGTTAAATATTAATTAAACAGCATTATCTTTATTCCCTTATGGATATTATGTACCTATCTAGAAATTATCATATTTTCAGTTGGTTAATAGGGTAAAAGAGAAGTTACTGTTTTGGTTGTTTTATTGTTTTATTGACTATTTTAGTCTTTTTTGCTGTGTTGATGGATCTTTTGGCTAAAATGGCTAACTTTAAGCAGATAATTTGGTATCATGTAAAGACAACCTAAGGAAAAGGAAATCTACATTGTAATTTCCAACCCAAATGTGTTATAAAAGCTTGGAAATATAATTTTTTGGTGTGATTTCTGAAATAATGAAATAGTGCATGAGTTTCTTCTTAGTAGTAAGCTTAACCATTTACATTTAGCCTATTCTTTGAAAATACCAGATGCCTTCTTGAGTGTGTACCTTATAGACTTCAGGGGAAAATTGAGCTACACGAATTTTTGACATTAAGATATAATTTATTCTTTATTTTTGAAATAGAAATGATCTTATTTAAAAGAATGAAGCTGGCCTTTTAATTCCTTATAAAAATAAGTCTCTGTTAGTAGTGAGGGATACTGCACAGACAGATCCTAACATTGTCACTTGTGGGGAACAGCAGCGAAATTGTTTGTTCCTGACAGCAGACAGCCCCACTGCAGAGCCCTGGTTTCATGTTACATTAAGTATTAGTGCTGTTCTTTCAGGAGCTATTATGCTGTGACATCAAAGATTTTCTGACAGGGCAGTGGTAAGTTAGCACTGAAGTTGTCTACTGAAATTTTAAAGAATGGAATTAAATATATATGATCAGACTTTAAGAGAGAGAGACAGAATTAGAATGGTTTATAGGAAGTTGCAGAAATGATGAGTTTATGGGCTATTCAATTTTGTCTATGCTTGTTAAACCAAATTTTATTACTTTTTATTTCTACAACAAGTACAAATGGCCATTATGTTAATGCCAGGGTAGTTGATCATTTCCAGAAAGACATTATGAATAAGGAAAAAATAGCCTTTTGTGACATAAAAATGGCTAGGTTGACCTGCAGAGTATTTCCGTATAAATGAGCATGTGGACAGTAATTGCAATAGCCTGAGTTCCTGCTAGCTGATCCACTAATTAGTTAAAAGGATCAGACGACATGCTCTATTAAAGTAACAGGAGTATAGTTTAGATAGCAAGTGAAGAAATGAAAAGTCTTACAATTGAAAATACTTAATTTTATATAAATAGGTGATTTAAAAATTAATCAGATCATAATGTTGTCTTTTGAAAAGGATAACTTTTGTTTAATATTGAGAAATATTAATAGTCATTTTTGTCTGTATAGGCTTTCTGTTTTAAAAATAAATTAAGCATTGAAGTTTCAAGTATTTCTTAGATATTTTTTGCTGTGCAATCAGGATTGCTCTAACTATAACATTACTATGACATTTTCATGAAAAATCTTGGGATTATGAAATGTCAATTAATTTTAGAAGCACAAGTCTAGATATTTAAGACAGTATAATAATGATAGTTTTATTTGAGATTAAGCAAATAAATCATATATTAAATGAATGTATTCTCAGTATTATAGTTTTTGTGCTAAAGTAATAGTAATTTTTTTTCTCAGTCATAAGCAAAGTATACCATGATATATTTCTTTAAATCATATAACATTGGTATTGTCTATGAGAAGTAACTGGAACAAAAAAAAGAAATGTTTATAGGTACTTGTGTGTTTGATTATGTTTCAAGATAATTTTTATCCAGTCCAAAGTAATCTGTAATATAGTCATGAAGATTCATTAAAAACAAAAAAACTTATCATAGAAGCTAGGCAAAGCAATGTGCATCTCAGCTCCTTAGGAGGCTGAGGTGGGAGGATTGTTTGAAACAAGGAGTTCCAGACTGTAGTGTACTGGGATGATGCCTGTGAATAGCCACTACATTCCAGCCCAGCCAACATAGCAAAAAATTTATTTCTTAAAAAAAAAAGCAACAAACAGAAAACCCCCCTGAATGTAACAGTCTTTCCTCTGCAATGTGTCTGACACTGACAGTTATTCACTCATTCATGCAGATTAAATTGCACAGGGAAATATTGCTATATCTTTTAAAATCATTAAGAGTGATTACTCTAAAATAAAATGCCTGAGAAGCTCTATTGTATTTCTTTTCTACTGTATTCCTCATACCATTTGTTGAACCTTGATCTGAAATGAATTCAATTATATGAAAATGCTTTGACTGCCAGATGCAGTGCCTCACACCTGTAATTCCAGCACTCTGGGAGGCCAAGGTGAGTAGATCACTTGAGCTCAGGAGTTGGAGACCAGCCTGAACAAGAGTAAGACCCCATCTATAAAAAATAGCCAGGTGTTGTGATGGGCGCCTGTAGTCCCAGCAACTTGGGAGGCTCAGGCAAGTGGATTGCTTGAGCATAGTTTGAGGTTGCTGTGAGCTGTGATGTCACAGCACTTTACTGGGTACAAGAAAGTGAGACTCTGTCTCAAAAAAAAAATACTTTGACCTTTAATAAATTTTTGTTTTGTTTTTATTATTGGAATAACAAAATGCAGTGGCAAAAAGTCAAAAGAAACAACAGTCCAAGTGTGAAAAATATTCTAATACCTTCTCTGAAGTCCTTGAAATCTTACATTCTAGAAATGTTCAAGTAGATTATTTTTATTTTAAAAATGTTAATTTTTTTAAAGTACTGTATTTGGTGGGAAAAACAGTAGAAAATTGGGATGGATGTTCACACATTTAAAAGCAATAATCCTGGCTTGGCGCCTGTGGCTCAGCGGGCTAAGGCCCCAGCCACGTACACCTGAGCTGGCGGGTTCGAATCCAGCCAATGACGGCTGCAACCAAAAAATGGCCGGGCGTTGTGGCGGGCGTCTGTAGTCCCAGCTACTTGGGAGGTGGATGCTAGAGACTCACTTGAGCCCAGGAATTGGAGGTTGCTGTGAGCTGTGATGCTACAGTGCTCTATCCAGGGTGACAGCTTGAGGCTCTGTCTCAAAAAAAAAAAAAAAAAAAGCAATAATCCTGTATAAATATTCATATTGTCAATATTGTTTCAATCCTTTTACTTCTGCCAGCTACAGAAATCCTAATTCAAAATGCTCTTTAAAATTGTCATTCTGCAGTCAGTTTAGCAATGTTGCCATTAGCTAGCTGAAAGCAACATTGGTACTGAAAGGTTTTAATGTAAAGGTTTTAACTGAAGGACTGAGAAACTAAAGAATTTTGATCCTTTTCATATGATGATGAAGGAAAGTATTTCTAACTAAATTGAACTGTTTTGAAAATGTTTACAAGTCTGGTTAGCTACGTTGTCTAGAAGACATTTGATCAATAGTAGTGCTCCTAGAGCCAACTGCAGATGCAGTTGCCTTTCACAAGGAGCTGCTAAATGAATGTTAGAGAAAAAGTGTTTACTTACTTATTTTTGAAAATTTTGTTCATTTAAATTAATGGCTTCTGGGAAATACATTTTGAAGAATTAGGTGGACATTTAGGAGACATGGTTGTCTTTTTAAGTAAAAATATTCTTCTCTTAACAAGACCTAAACAACTAGAAATCCCCACTAAATTTATCTGTATTATGTTTAAATATGTGTTACATGCTTTTTCCAGTCAACAAATATTTATTAGGTGGTGACTATGTGCCTGGGCTCATTGGGATAGAATAGAAGTAGCATACATCTTTGAACTCAACAAACTTTATAATTGTTTGGATGTTACAAGAGTGTATAATCAATTGCGGAATATGTGGTAAGATTGTAGCTGCAGAGATGAGAAAGAATAAGATCAGCTACAGAAATCAGAGTAAGCTTCAGTAAGGAAACTTTTGAGTTGAAGCCTAAAGGAATAATTACAGGATTTAGTTGGCATTGCTGAGGGTTGAGTAGCTCAGAATGGGTGAGTTTGTCTTGGTCTTTGCTATGTTTGCAAATTTCTATTATTTGGGCATTCTTCTTTGAGCTCATATTAATTGGTTAAATTTATCAAAATACCCAAAGCAATTTACAGATTTAATGCAATCCCTATTAAAGCACCATTGTCATACTTTACAGAACTTGAAAAAATAGTCCTTTGTTTTATATGGAATCAGAAAAAACCTCAAATAGCAAATACATTACTCAGAAATAAGAACAAATCAGGAGGCATCACATTACCAGACTTCAGGCTATCCTATTAATCTATAGCGATCAAAACAGCATGGTACTGGCACAAAAACAGAGCGGTAGATTTATGGAACAGAATAGAGAACCAAGAGATGAACCCCACTACTTATCGCCATTTGATCTTCGATAAGCCTATCAAAAATATTCAGTGGGAAAAGACTCCCTATTTAACAAACGGTGCTGGGTGAACTGGATGACAACCTGTAGAAGACTGAAACTGGACCCCCACCTTTCACCATGAACAAAAATTGATTCTCACTGCATGAAAGATTTAAACTTAAGACATGAAACTATAAAAATACTAGAAGAGAGTGCAGGGAAAACACTTGAAGAAATCGTTCTGGGAGAATATTTTATTAGGAGGACCCCCCGGGCAATCGAAGCAACACCAAAAATACATTACTGGGATCTGAACAAACTAAAAAGCTTTTGCACAGCCAAGTGCACAGTAAGTAAAGCAAAGAGACAACCTTCAGAATGGGAAAAGATTTTTGCAGGTTATGCTTCTGACAAAGATCTGATAACTAGAATCTATAGAGAACTCAAAATAACCAATAAGAAAAGAACAAATATTGACGCGGTGGGGGTGAGGGAAGGGGAGAGCAGAGAGAGAAAGAATGAGGGAGGGGTGGGGAAAGGAAGAGCAGAGAGAGGGAAGGAGCGAGGGGGGTGGGGTCTTGGTGTGTGCCACACCTTTTGGGGTAAAACACGGTTGTAAGAGGGACTTTACCCAACAAATGCAACCAGTGTAACATGGTTTCTTGTACTCTCAATGAATCCCCAACAATAAAAAAAAAAAAAAAAGAAAAGAACAAATAAACTTATTTCTATGTGGGCAAGAGACTTGAACAGAAACTTCTCTGATGAAGACAGGCGCATGGCCTACAAACACATGAAAAAATGCTCATCACCCTTAAGCATCAGAGAAATGCAAATCAAAACTACTTTGAGATATCATCTAACACCAGTAAGATTAGCCCACATCACAAAATCCCAAAACTACAGATGTTGGTGAGGATGTGGAGAGAAGGGAACGCTTCTACACTGCTGGTTGGTGGGAATGAAAGCTAATACGACCTTTTTGGAAAGAAGTTTGGAGATCACTCAAGGAACTAAAAGTAGACCTACCATTCGATCCTGCAATTCCTCTACTAGGTATATATACCCAGATGATCAAAAATTATTATTATTATTTTTTGTGCAGTGTTTGGCCGGGGCTGGGTTTGAACCTGCCACCTCCAGCATATGGGGTCGGGGCCCTAATCCTTTGAGCCACAGGTGCCACCTGATCAAAAATTATTTTACAACAAAGACATTTGCACCAGAATGTTTATTGCAGCCCAATTCATAATAGCCAAGACATGGAAACAGCCCAAGTGCCCATTGACCCATGAATGGATTAACAAATTGTGGTATATGTACCCCATGGAATATTATGCAGCCATTAAAAAAGAAGGAGACTTCACATCTTTTAAGTTTACCTGGATGGAGCTGGAACATATTCTTCTTAGTAAAGTATCTCAAGAATGGAAAAAGAAGTATCCAGTGTACTCAATACTACTATGAAATCAATATATAACCACCTACACACTCATATGAATGGCAAAGCTTAAATATAGTCCAGACAGTAGAAGGGAAGAAGAGAGAAAGAGGAGGAAAGTGGGGATATGGGGGAAGGGGGGACCTCACCTAATGTGCATGATGCAGTGGTACATTTCAAAACTATTAAGAAGTGAGTATAATTGTGATGGTTGTGTTACTTAGTTCAACGTAAGCATTTCACATTGTATATTGAAGCAGTACCCTGAACCCCATAAATGCATCAATGTAAAAAGTTATGATTTAATAAAAAACAATTAAAAAAATAAAAAAATAAAATAGAAAAAAAAACTTATCAAAAAGTTTATCAAAAACTTATCAAAACTTATCAACTTATTTAAAAATAAATGTATTTAGGTATTTTCTCCCAATAAAAATCCAGAAGCTTAGTTTTCTGCACAGTCTATCTTTTTAAGCCAACCTATTATCTGTCTTTTTAAAAATGAGTAACAGTAAAAATGATTTGAAAATTGACTTAAAACCCAGTTGTCAGTGTTATTTGTAAGTGAAAGTTAAGGTAAAAGCTCAAAAGGTTGAAAGCTTACAAGAAAGAACTTTAAAAAATTCTTATTTTTTGAAAAACTGTCTTTGCCTTGCTGCTGCAAAATTTCATAAAAGAAATCTCATAATTACATTATGTAGTTCTTGGAAAATTTTTACACTTCTTTGGATCAGAGATTATTATTCTTCAATATTCCAGTTTGTTTTTGTGGCATTAACAATATATATCTGATAAATGCCAGGACATCCAAAAGTTAACAGTTCTTCTTAAAGTTGAAATAATACATAAAAATATTAAATTACTGAGGTGTGAATTAAAATCTCAATGTTAGCTTCAGTTTCAGTTATTTTTATTTAATTAGCTATATTTTCTTTTTACCTAAAACAAAATAAAACATTCATACCAGGCTTGGCACCTGTATCTCAGTGGCTAGGGCACCAACCACATACACCAAAGGTGGTGAGTTCGAGCCCAGGCTGGGCCTGCTAAACAATAATGACAACTCCAGCCAAAAAACAAGTGGGCATTGTGGCAGGCACTTATAGTCCCAGCTACTTGGGAGGCTGAGGCAAGAGAATTGCTTAAGCCCAAGAGTTGGAGGTTGCTGTGAGCTATGATGCCATGACACTCTACTGAGGCTCTACAAAGTGAGGCTCTGTCTCAAAAAAAACCAAACAACAACAAAAAAACCCATTCAAACCAAAGACTTTTTTCTGAAGATAACACCAAGTAAGAGAAATAAGGTCATTTAAATAGACTCATTTATGCAAGATGGTACATTGCTATATCCAAGAAATAAAATTTATCATTTATATTTTTTCTAATTTTTGGTGGAAATAGTTAAAGTGGTGATATTTTTAATTATCATTTTTGAAATTCTTATGTTTAAAATAATTTATCTTAACACATAATTGTATGGACATTAAAAAATATTTTGGTTGAGAGACCCCAACTGCCCCCTTCTATCATCGCCCGACCCAGCAGGAAGCAGTTAGATCGAGTCTTCGCCCCTTTTCCCTAACAGCAGTTGGGGTTTCTACTTGGAGAGGGAGAATTGATGCAGGACATCTGGCACCCTAGCCAGCTCAGCGGAGC
>CAUYRH010043578.1:0-22750 GCA_963574655.1 Perodicticus potto | reverse complement strand
ACAGACAGAGGAGGGAGGGAGTGAGGGAAAGGAAAAGAAGAAAAAAAGAAAAGAAAAGAAAATAGTGACTAATTCTCACATAAATTGGATTTAATTTTGAGCAAAGTACATTACTTAAACATTAATTTTTAATTCAACTTGTTAATATGTTGTTTAGGATATTACATTCTCATTTATAAGTGAAATATGTTTGTAATTTCCTCTTTATAATAATATATTTTCTCCAATTTTAATATCAGGTGTACCCAGATTAAGTAGAATGATTTTGAGGTATTTCTTCTTTTTCTATTGTCTATAAGATTTGGCATGATCTGTTTTTTCAAAATATCTTTTATTTTTATTTGTAAATATTAATGGTCTATTTTTTGAGACTTTGGGAAAAAAGAAGTAGTTAACTGATGACTCCATACTGAACCTCAGGGTCAAAGCATTCTATAATACACATACTCTCATTTGACAATGTGAATGTTACTTTCTTTGCATTATTATTATTATTGTTAACATTTCGATGCAGCAATCATCTGATTTCTTTTCTGAATGTATTTATCTTTGTTTGTTCTTTATGAGGTTTTTGTTTCTAGTCCTTATCTTAAACATTGTTATTGTTATTAAATTTTAAGCCTTTTTAATTTCATGAAGGCAAAAAGTGGATGCCTAATAAACACATATAGAAGGAAAAAAAAAGGAACCTTCAGCAGAATTCCATAGAAAGTTTTAAGTATGTTCCCTGGAGCCTGACACTTAGTGGATTCATAAATGGCTTACACCACCTGGACAATCTAAAGGACAAAATGTGTTGGCTAGTTGATTTTAAAGCATAAAAAAGAGAGAATTTGCAGTATTTGAGAAAGATCTCTATTGCCAGAAGTTTTTGGAACCCAGGATACCTGAGTGTAACCTGAAGATCATATGTGGGCTACACACAAGAAAATTCCAGCATGGCATTCCTTAGAACCTTTTCAAAAGGGGCCATGGGAGAGATGTTTCTAAAAAGGGCATAAATTTTCAAATTCCCATATAATGAAGAAGAAAAAATAACCTGTAAGTAGACATTTTTCCCACATTTTTCACAACTAATTAGTGATTAGTCCCCGTTTCAGTGATAGTGTGAGTTTTTATTTTTATTTGCCTTCAAAATATTTTAGTTAGAAGTTGAGAGAGGCTGAATTTGGTACAATTAAGCAGGTACCATTTAATCTCAATAAATTGTATTTTAAGATACTTCATAATCTGGTTCTAACCGATCAATCCAACTTCATTTCTTGGCATTTTGTGTTCTCTGTTTTAAGACATTTATTCTCATTGATCTACAGGTAAGACAAATTCTTTCCCAACCATATGCTTTCAATAAATTAAGAGCCTTGACACAGAGTCTATGCCAGGGGACTGAGGAACACAGGAAGAAGTCCTCCTGAGCAAACCTCAGGTCCATATTTATGATCATAAAGCAGGAAAATGTAGTTAAAAGTTACTTACCAGATATCAGCACTAAAAAGGGGGAACATATCAAACAGAAAGTCTCCACATTTTTTTGCAAATGTGTATACCTTAAGCAAGACCTCTGCCTCCAACATCAAAAGAACTTTGGTACATAGAGAATCTTTACCATAAACATTAAGCTTGGTATCACGGCACCTCACATATACATTCTCTCTTGGAGGTCAGTTTTCTAATCTGCACATACACTACTCACATGCTGTGCTCGTGATTCTTTAGGTTTCTCAATCAGAAAGAAGAATTTATGCTAAAGATCAGGGAACAATTTCCCTACGTCTTCTCGTATTTTATTTTTTACATCGGTAAGTGAACATAAGCAAATATTTAATCTTGTTGAGTCTGTCATTGGGTCAGATAACACTTCCATTATCTGAACACAATGATAATGATGTAAAGGAGGATTCAAAGAGCACCAAAAAACCACATTCATAAATTTAATCCTGAAAACCATTGAGAAAGAGATACCCATTGAAAATCTTCTTATGAAATGTCAAAAACAAAATGTTGGCTGGCCTATGGATGGTAATAACTTGTTCATACAGCTGGCTGGATAAGTTAGCTATATATTGAGCCATAGTGTCATTGAAGGCACTATGTAAATAGTTCTTAACTTGTTCCCATAAATGAAGGGAACTGTTGTAGAGAACTATTGCAACATAAATATTGGTGTTATTAAAGTTTCACTGAAGAGCAGACCTTTTTGCAGTGTTTGTTGTTTATTATCAAGTCATTCAACAGCAGCCTTGAGAATATCAAATTTTTGCTTAACTTGATTGTCAGTCTTAGCTTGTCTTATATGCCTGTAGCACTGGTACATATAACACCATGTCTTAAAATTTGGGGAAAAAAGGGGAGGGTAACTCTCCAGAGTTTAGAATAAATTGGGGAACATTCATCCTTCTGATAGGCTTGAAGCACAGGACTTAAAAGGGACATGTCATTCCAGATAGTTTTTTTTTTTTTCAGTAAATGGCTATAGGGGCCCCAGTGAAGAAGGTAAAGTTATTGGGTGAGATTAGCTTGGCAAGGTTGTTGTACATGGCAAGGGTCCCAATGAGTGTTATCAGGAGTAGAGGAGGAGTCAGAAAATGTATGTTACCAATAATATATATATGTTTTTAAGACAGAGTCTCAAGCTGTCACCCTGGATAGAGTGCCATGACATTACGCTCATAGCAACCTCTAATTCCTGGGCTCAAGCAAGTCTCCTGCCTCCACCTCCCAAGTAGCTAGGACTACAGGTGCCCACCACAACGCCCAGCCATTTGTGGTTGCAGCCATTATTGTTGTTTGGCGGGCCGGGCTGGATTCGAATCCGCCAGCTCAGGTGTACCTGGCTGGCGCCTTAGCCCATTGAGCCACAGGCACTGAGCCACCAATAATAATTTTTGATTCATCTCAGAAAGTATTTTTTATAGCTGACTAAGGCCAAAATTTATCCTTCAAAAAATATGAATAAACTAATATTTTCTCTTAAATAGTAAACTATCAGTCCCTCTGGACTTAGATAATAAATAAATTAATACACTAGTATTAATACTACTAGTATTCAAAAAGAAATATTTACTGTTATGACAGATTCTGAAGCTGTCACCCTGGGTAGAGTGCCTTCATGTCATAGCTCACAAAAACCTCCAGCTCTTTGGCTCAGGTGATCCTCTTGCCTCAGTTTTTCAATATTTAGCAGAGATGAGGTCTTGCTCTTGTTCAGGCTGGCCTTGAACTCATGACCTCAAGTGATCCTCCTGCTTCAGCCTACCAGAGTTCTATTATTACAGGCATGAGCCACTGAGCCCAGCCAGATTTTATAATATTAGAATATAAGTATATATACAAACATAATCTACAGAAAATGAACCGTTATTTCATGTTTGACAGTATTTTCTATGCAGTTTTATCATATTGAATAAGCCTAATAAGTCTTTTTTTAGACTTATTTTTCAATGAAAAATTTTTCCATGAAACTTCCTTCACAACTTTCCTTTTATGACTTTTATTCAACCTGCACAATCTACATATATCCTAAACTTTTTGTTTTGTCCTGCTTTTCAATTTTCTTAAATAACCAGTCCTTCTGTTTCATGACAAAATTTATGTGTAGTAAATTTACACAAGATAGTTTTTCTGATTTCTGTTTACTCTTTCCTACCTTCTAAAAACCACTTATAACAAAATAGGATAATAATAGGATAAAAGTTAATTATTCACTTGGCTAAACTAATAATTAGAAGATTTAAAAAGCAAAAGTCTTATTATTTGATGAAGATTCAGTTTTCTAAATAATTTAAATAGTAAAGTATTACATTTTACAAATGACTCACCTTTCATGAAACATAACATGACTTTAAGGTTTTAAGTTACTGAAAAGGGTTTTTAGACCATAACATAGGCATCATTTCTAATTTCTTTTCCTTGTTTTCGTAAATCTCACATGGCTACATGACATCAAAGATGGCTACAAAGGAACGGACTTATCTGTTTCCTTAATTCATTTACTAGGTGAAGAGTTCAAGACAGAAAGTAGGAAGACTGTAGCATTCAGTTTCTCTGAGAATATCCCAGAGGCAAAATTGGAGTAGGGAAGGGGCCATGTGAGCTAAACTGTGCCTTGAAGCTGTTTGTTGTCTTAGGCAATGAGAGCAGGTACATAGGCCTCACTATAAGCTATCTGACCTCAGAATTTAGAGGCTTACAGGCAAGAACTGTGAACTTGTACAGTCAAATCCAGTACTATTTAGAAATATTATAGAGGTGGCAATTTTATAATTTTTAAATATCTGAATTTTTAAAATTTATCAAAGATAATACCAAAGATACTGGAATGAAAACGCTTTCTTTTCTGTTTTCCTGATAAAACACTTAATTTAAGTGCTTACTTTTTAAGTTAATTAATTAGAGCTCTTTTGCGTATTTTAATAGTGAAACATCACATGCACATGACATATACAGAGATAGACATATATACAGATGCAGAATATATATTTGCCAGATTTTAAACATATATTTTGATTTGGACTATTAATCTTTTCATTATCTAATTTACTTATCTTAGAAGTTTACCTGGGTTTTAGTTATTTTCAAGTTAACCATTTTTACACCTTGTATATTAGATATATAAATATAGTTTTAATTACTGCTTTTAAATTCATAAATTCTACCAAGAAAAAACATACCTAAGTATTTTAACCAGATTTGTTCTTTTAAACAATGTAACATTATTATAATAATTAAAAAACAGATTCAAAGGCCATTTTTCTCCAGAGTCAAGATAATACATTAGCAGTCTGTGTTACAGTAAAATTTCATTGCTTTGTAGTTACAGGTGGGTATTCATACTGAGACCAATCAAACAGAATATGCCTTAATGGGCTGTCATTTTGGATTGAGGCCTGAGCTTCTATAATACACACCAGATATAGAAAGACCAAATTTCTAGAGAAGAAAATCAGAACTGATGAGAATTAAAGTTCTCAGTGTGTAACCAGGATAAAGAAGGTGGACTGTAGTAATTAGTGATGGCAGGTGTGTGAGAGCAGAGCCCCAAGACTCCCAGAAGAAATCTCATGGAAGCACTGTTAGAAGCATTGGAGCACTACATCTAGGCCTTTCCATTTCAGGCAACCATTAGGCTTCCCTGGCAGCACTTACACAACACTTACTTGATACGTCTAGAGGTCTCTTCTTGGTCATCTTTAAATGTGTTAAATAAATGAGACAATTGGCAATTAGGAATTCCTAACATAGGTCTAAGCCAATTAATGTGCCCTACTAATTATTGTAGATTATTTAAAGTTAATTCAGTTGGAGAATTGAACATTTTAAGGGTGAAGAGTGGAGTCAGTTATTTGTATTTTAAATAGAAAATGGGGATTTTAGTTTGTATTTTTTCAAGGGCAATTATTAATCCATATTGAGAAATTTGGTTTTGGTGTACACAGGTGTCACGAAGAACAGGTTTTTGATTTGCTGCTAGAGGAATGTCATCCATATAATGATAAACTAAAACTGTTAGATATAGGGCAGCACCTGTGGCTCAGTGGGTAGGGCGTCAGCCCCACATACTGAGGGTAGCAGGTTTGATCCTAGCCCTGGCCAGCTAAAACAGCAGTGGCAACTGCAACAAAAATATAGCCAGGTGTTGTGGCCTGCGCTTTTAGTCTCAGCTTTTCGGGAGGCTGAGGCAAGAGGATCACATAAGCCCAAGAGTTGGAGGTTGCTGAGAGCTGTGACGCCACAGCACTCTACCCAGTGTGACAAAGTGATACTCTACCTCAAAAAGAAAAAAAAAATAAATAAACTGTTGGATATAATTGTCTAGTTGGTTTTATAATTTTCCAACTTGAAATTGGCATATTGTGGGAGAAGTGCATCAGCTGCAGTGCCATTGGCATTGTCCACTTATTTAGAAAGCACTGACTGTAAGCGATCTATGAATTTATCATACAGCTCCTGCACCCCTTGGCAAATGGAAGTAAATGAGCAGTGAGCAATGAGAAGAGTGGGCATCTGGTAATTTATGCCATGCTCGTAATGCAATCCAGGTGCATTGTTGAAATGCACTGTGGTCTATGCATGCCTGTAGGTGGGGCTGTACATACTGGCCTTCTGCTTTTAGTCTGTCTACTGCAGTAGCAATGCCATCATTCAGCTTTTCAACAACTTGTTGAACATACCCATTTCTGCACTCTGACCTCCAGATGGCAAGTTGTGCCTGAATAAGGAATATTAACTAAACCAATGGAAAGGAGTCATTTCATACCTGTCTCCTGTTCCTGTTAGCAGGCCTACAGTAAAAGAACTCTGAGTTCCTGGTTCTTGCATACTCCCTCTTAACTCCTTAAAGTCTGAATAGGGTAGGGGTTTGAATTCATGTGGTTGTTTTCTATAACCTCTGGGAAGGTGACATAGTTGCCCTGGGCTAATTCCTCTTTTAAGCATCCCTGACAGGAGGATTTATAGTTATTACTACAAGGTTTCAATTCAGGAGAGCAAGTTTCCAATGGGGCTAATTCTTTGGGCTTTGGCAGAGGAAGAAATCCTTTGTCCATTTGATTGGGAGGAATGGGTTCTGGCTCCACCAGAGGCAGTGGAAGGGCAAGGGTGATTTCCACCTGCAGAAATGGGGGTACTCTTAACATTTCCTGCATGGTATTTTCTATTCTTGAACTTTCTTCTTTTATGTCAGAATTTTACAAAGGCATGAGAGCAGCCCTAATAAGGCTCCATTCTGTGAAGGTAGAAATAGGAATGTTTTGACCTTTGGTGGTGTATAGTTTAGGTACATGACCAAATTGTTCTCATGGAGCTAAATCTAAGGTTTCTTCTTCCAAGAACCAAGGGCAATGTTGTCATGCTGTTAGTAAAAGTGAAACTAAGGCTTTTTCATCAAGTGTACAATGAGCAGCTTTTAACAGCTGTTTGAGATTAGCAAGTCACAAACGTTTCTATCTTGAAATTTCTCCTCCCATGTTTTTAAAGTCCCCTTGTAGCAAATTCATCAAAAGGGAAATTCACCATCCTGAGGGTATTTCTGGGCTACTTACCTTAGCTAATGGACATCCAAGTTGTCACTGCAATTGCTGTTCCTGTATCAGTCTTGTCATGTTGGTTCTATCACATTGGTCTGGTCACGTCAGGGTCACCAGATGAAGGGGTTTTGGCATGAGAAAAGAAGATGCTTGACACAGAGTCTGTGCCAGAGTACCTAAGAACTTAGGGAACTGTGCTCCCAAGAAAACATTAGGTCATTATTTATTATCATAAATCAGGGAAAAGTAGTTAAAAGTTGCTTCAGACATCAGCACTAAAAAGGAGGAACATGTAAAATGTCAGACAGAATGTCTCCAAGTTGTTTTGAAAAACCATACACTCTATAAGCAAGAATTCTGCCTCCAGTGTCAAGAGACCTTTGGAATCTAGAGACTCTTTATCATGACCATTAGTCTTGGTATCACCACATCTCACATATACATTCTCTCTTGGAGGCCAGTTTTCTGATCTCCCGCACATACATAACTCACATGCAAAGCTTGTCAATTTTTAGGTCTCTCAAGCAGAAAGAAGAATCTGTGCTAAAGATCAGGACACATTTTTTTCTATACTTTCCCATGACATACAATGCCATGCCACATCCTTTCCAATTATCCAAATATTATTCAGCCTTCAAAGCAAATAAAACATAATTTCTTCCATAAAATTATCCCTTATAACTCAATTCTCATTTGAACTACTATAGTAGTTATGGTCTATAGCATCCAGAATTGCAATATGTGATCTGTAGCATATAGCTTCTTACAGTTTAAACAGATAGATAGTTTAATAGTTTAAACAGATAGATTTATGTTTTCTTTGTTCCGTCGCTATGTGATTGCTGTCTACCTAAAAAACTTATAAGTTTTCTGAAGGTAAGAAATATGCCTTATCTTTATGAACACTTCCAAGGTATCAAAAACACTATGACCATTGAGCAACAAAAGTTTGATCTGCAGTGGTCCACTTATATGCAGAGATCTTTTTCTACCAAATAGATCAAAATTCAGTGTTTCAGGCATTAGAAATCACCCAAATACTGAGGGCCAGTTTTGTATGCATGGGTTCCCCAAGCTGACTTTTAGACTTTATGTACATATTTTGGTGTGCATGTGGGGGGGTGGGTCCTTGGATTAATCCCCTGCTTATAACAAGGATGACCATAGTACTTATTTGTGAAGAAAAATCGTGGGTACTTGCCTTCAAGAAAAATAACTTAAACAAATAGATTTATGCATCTCTATAAAATTTACATTGCACATGTGCCATGGAATTTTCTGTTTACTTAAGTAGGCTTTGGAAAATCTGTCTTTTTTAATTTTTAAAATTTTTATTGTGGTAAAATATACATAAAACTTAGTATTTTAACCATTTTTTGGTACACAACTCAGTGGCATTAAGTACATTCACATTGTCTTGCAACCATCACCACCATCCATATCCAGAATAGTTTTACCATCTCACATTGAAACTCTGTTCCTGTCAAATGATAACTCCCCATTCCTCCCTTTCCCCTACTTCCTGGAAACCACTATCTACTCTCTATAGCTCTGGTTATTCTTGACACCTTATGTAAGTGAAATCATACATTGTCTGTCTTTTGTGTATGCTTTATTTCACTTAACATGATATTACTAAGGTTCATTCATGTTGTAGCATGTGTTAAAATTTTATTGATTGTTTAAGGATGAATAATATTCCACTGTTTATATAATACATATCTTTTATCCATTCATCCATTCATGGATATTTGGGTTGTTTTCAAATTTTAGATATTGTAAGAATGCTGCTAAACTTTCAAGTACAGATATCTGTCCAAATCTATGATTTTAATTCTTTTGGGTATATATTGACAAATGGAAATGCTTGATTATATTATAATTTTGTATAATTTTTTTAGGCTTGCTATACTGTGCCAGAGGCTGCACCATTTTGCCTATGGGGAATTGTTTTAGGTACTATTTGCAAGTTTAAGAAGTTTGCAGTTTGGTAGAAATAGGCAGGCTTTCTCAGGCATGTAGAATAGACAGAGATTAATAATGAGGAAAGCTATATTGGAAACTATTGGAGACTATTTTCTTACTTCTTTCTCATCAGTATATACATCCACAAATAATGTTATTTTTTACTCCAGCAACCACCTTGTCTTCTATAAAGTCTACTAATTAGGCAGATTTCCACCTCCTGGACATGGCAGAGACAACAAGAAATATGTGATTATACATGAATGCCACAGCCCCTACATCCAGAGTAAGCACTTATAGAAATTTTAAGGTTGTTTAGTGGCTTCATTCTCCCCTAAGATGCGAGAGAGAGAGAGAGAGAGAGAGAGAGAGAGAGAGAGGTTGAGAGAGAAATATTAACCAACACCAATATGTCATTATATTGTCTCCTTTTTTTTCCCTACTCTCCCAGCATGGTCAAGCACCAATTTTAGGGACACATGGAAAGGCCTGCCAGCGGGTTCCTGTACCCTCAAGGCTAGATTGTGTTGTTCAATGGCACAGAGGAAAGATTTGTGAAGTAATCTTGGGAAGCCAGGAACATTGCATGGACAGAACTAAAAAAGCACAGTGTGTGTCCCTGCTGCACATATTCCCAGAGTACCATGCCTCCCCCCACCTCACAGGAATGTCATGCTATCAGCCCAGTGCAAGATCCTAAACAAGAAAGCTCCCAGCCTATACAGCCAGCATAAGGGAGTTCAGCTCATTTGAGCACCCCTCTGTTAGTAGACATTAAAGGAAGACTAAGTAGCAAGGCAGGGGGTAGAACAGTGAAACTAGCTGCCAATAGCCAGATGGTGGATATAAGATGGCCTCTACATCCACATGTAGACTCTCTGTTTGGGTGAGGCCAGTTCATACCCTCCTTGGCACCTTCTTCTGATGCTGTATGTAAGCAGACCTTTGATCTCTGCCAAAGCAGCTACCATATAAGCTTTTGTTATGCCTAAGGGCAGGCTTACCCAAGCCAGTCCTCACTCCCCAACTTGCCTCTGCTGTGGTGAAGAATAAGCACTCATCTAGAAATCTCATTACTGTATCCATCACCTGGGGCATTTGAGTGTGTCCCCTGAGAGATTAAAATCAGGTATAGACCCTCAAAACAACACTGCAGCTTGTTCCTTCTTACAGGCGCATCGTAGTGACAGGGAGGTCAATTTACATAGGCCTTTATAGTATTTACTGGTTCAGTCATATAGGGAGTTCTTGATTCTTACCTACAATCATCAGATCTTGATTATTAACTATTATCTCAGAGATTAAACATGCTAATAGAATTCACACTCTTAAGAAGACCAAAGAGCTGAGGAAAGAGAAAGGATGTCAAAGACTTCCACACTCTTTCATCAAAGAAAGACAAAGAATGTGACTACACACATAGCTCAGCACTGCTATAGCTTACAAACAATAGTGACTGAGAAGACCAGCACACTAACACTATCTATAACCCAAGGCAACTTTCCCAAACCTACACTGCAACAAGAAAAGTCCTTACCCAATATATGCTATAGACACTCTTTTACAAATGGGAGAAGTGAAGCCACATTTTGGAGAAAATACAAAATAAGAAAAGATATCTGCCTCAGATAAGAAGGATTCAGTGAAAAACTCCAAAAGTAAGAAAAATCAAAACAAATGTATACCCCCAATAGGAAGTACTAGCTCTTTTTTCTCCTACAATAGATACAAAAACAAAATGAAAATATTGAAATGATAAAGAATTTCAAACACAGGTTGTACAGAAATTCAAGAAAAGAATGGAAAATTAATTCAAAGAAACCAGATAAAATTCAGAAAATTATTTAAAAATTGACTAAAGAGATCCACATATATTAAAAAATAGAACTGCCGGGAAACGAAAATGTATATATATTTAAATTAATACAAAACACAGTGCAAAGTTAAAAACAGTCTAGACCAGGCTTAAGTAAGAATCTCAGAGCCTGAAGACAAATCTTTTAAATTAAATCAGTCAGACAAAAATAAAAGAGAATTAAGAGGAATAGACAAAGCCTTTAATGAATACAGGGTTATGTAGAAGAGAAAACTATATAAGCATACCTGAAGATGAAGAATTCACACCAGCTCTTAAAAACATATTTGAAGGAATATTTGAGTGAAATTGATCTGGTCTTCCTAGATTTTTAGACATCCAGATACAAGAGGGTCAAAGAACAGCTGGGAGATTCACCACAAAAAAGCAATCACCAAGACATATGGTCATCAAACTGGTCAAAGTCAACACAAAGTATGAAGTCTATAGGCTGTGATGTGAAAACATCAAGTAACATACAAAGAAAAAATTTTACAAACGCAAAAGGATAGGTGCCCAATCTTTAATATTCTTAAACAGAACAATGGCCAGCCTAGAATTTTGTATCCTTCAAAAAGAAATTTTCATATATGAAGGAAAAATGAAGACTTCCAGACAAGCAAACACTGAGAGAATTTTTCAAGGCCATAACTGCCCTGCAGAAAATAATCAGAGCCAAATTATACATGGATCATTGCAATAGACACCCACCACTGTAATATCCCCCAAAAGCCAAATCTCAGAGCTAATATACAACAATAGCATAAGATGAAAAACAAATCAACAAGGTAATATCTAACAGTATGAACAAAACAGCATCCCACATATCAATTATATCAGTCAACATTAGTTTTTGAATGCCCCACTCAAGAGACATAAGCTGCCCGAATGGATGATAAAATACAACCCAAGTATCTTCTGTATTGAAGAAACACATCTAACCTAAAAGAACTCATCTAGTCTCAAGGTGAAGGGATGGAAGAAAAGTATTTGGCACAAATGGAAACCAAGAAAGCAGGTATAACCATTCTCATATTAGAGAAAACTGATGTTGAAACAATAGTAAAGTATGACCAAAAAATGGTCATTATGAAACAGTAAAGGGAGAAATTCTTAAAGAAGGCATAACAATGCTAAATATTCATACACTTAATTACTTAAGAGTCATTAAATAAATCTATTAGATCTAAGCAAAGTGATAAACAGCAGAAGCATAATTACCAGGGACTTCAAAACCCCACTGAGAGATTTAGACAGATTATCCAAGCAGAAAGTAAGTATAAAAGCACTGGAAATAAGCAGGACTATAGAATAAATAAGCCCAATAGACATTCACAGAACACTTTAACCTGAAACTACTGAATATACATTATTTTCATAACCACATGGCACATTCTTCAAGACTGGTCATAACTTAGTCCATGGAAAGTGCCTCTATAACTTCAAAGAAAGAGAAATAATACCACACATCTTCTCACACCACAGTGGAAAACAAAACAAAACAAAACAAAACTAGAAGTCAACTCATAGAAAAATACACATGTCTACACAAAATCATGGCAATTAAATAACATGTAGCTGAAAGATTACTGGGTCTATAATGAAAATAAAAAATTCCATGAATTCAGTGATAAAGGGTGCACACATATCAAAATACATGAGATTCAGCAAAAGCATTCCCAAGGGGAAATTTTACAGGCTTAAAATCCTACATCAAAAAGAAAAAGATCACAAATAAAAATCTAATGGCCAGTCTCATGGAAACTAAAAACAAAGAAAAAAATCAAACTGAAAGCAAGCAGAGGAAAAGATATAACTAAGTTTAAAATAGAACCAAATGAATAGAATGCAAAACAACAACCAGAAAGCAATAAAAAGGATGATGGAATGAGTGGCGCCTGTGGCTCAAGGAGTAGGGCACTGGTCCCATATACCAGAGGTGGCAGGTTCAAACCTGGCCCTGGCCAAATACTGCAAAAAAAAAAAAAAAAAAAAAATGAATGGAACAAAAATTAGCTCTTTATGAAAAACAACAAAATTTATGGACCTCTTGATATATTAACCAGGAATAGAAGAGAAAAAAAATAAACTCGATCAGAAATAAAAAGAGGCATTTTCACTGATAACACAGAAATACAAAATATTATTTGTGAATGTAGTGAAAATCTCTACACAAATAAACTTGAAAACATAGAAAAAATGAAGAAATTCTTTTGAATGCACACTCCCAAAATTCAGTCGGGAAGTTACAGAACTCCTGAACAGACCAATGAAGAGTGCACAAGATTAAAGCAGTAATAAAGTATTTCTAAGAAAAAACAAGCCCTAGAACAGAATGATTCACAGCTGAATTTTAGTAGACTTACTGAGAAAAGTTGGTCACCACACTGCAGAAATTATTTCATAACATCAAGAAAGAGGGAATACACTTCAACTAATTCAATGAAACCAGAGTCACCTTGAAACCAAAGCCAGAAACGGACAAAAAAAGAAAAAATTAAAACTATAACCCCAAATCCCTTATAAATATAGATGCAAAAATCCTCAATAAAATACTACCAACCAAACTCAAAAGCTCATAAAAATAATAATAATCTCCCAGAAGCAACTGGGATTTCTCCCAGGGATGCAAGGATATTGCAACATACATAAGCCAACTAATGTGACTGACCACATAAACAGAAGCAAAACCAAATACTATATGATCATTTCAATAAATGCAGAAAAAGTATTAAACAATATTCAGCACTCTTCAATAATAAAAATTCTCAACAAACTATGCATCAAAGGAATGGATCCAAAATTTTAAAAGCTATATATGACAAATCCATAGCCAACATCATACTTAACAGGGAAAAGTTGAAAGCATTTCCATCAAGAATTGAAACAAGACAAGGGTGGTCACTGTCACTACTTCTATTGAATGTACTGTTAGAAGTTCTAGTTAGAGCAATAAGACAAGAGAAAAAAATAAAGCATATCCAAATTAGAAAGAATGATGTCAGACTTCAGCTTTTTGCTGATAAAGTAATCTTATATCTAGAAACTCCAAAAACTCCAGGACTTGATATGTAAATTCAGCAAAGTGTTAGGTTATAAAATCAATGTACACAAATCAGTAGCATTCCTATACACCTATAACAGTCACACTGAGATTTAAATTGAAGACTCAATATGATTCACAATAGTCTCACACACACACAGACACACACAATGCCTAGGAATACACTTAGCCAAGGAGGTGAAAGATTTCTACAAAGAGAACTATAAAACACTGAATAAATAAATCTCAGATGACACAAACAAATGAAAAACATCAAGCTTATGATGACAGGCTAATAACCATAATGTACAAGGAACTCAAGAAAAGCAGCAAGAAAAAATCAACCAGCTCCGTTAAAATGTCAGCAACAAACACAAACAGAAACTTTTCAAAAGAAGATAGACAAATGGCCAGTAAGAACATAAAAAAAAAAAAATGAACAACATTACTATTCATCAGGGAAATGCAAATTTAAACCACAATGATGGAGAGACTCTAAGATAATGGAGTAGATCTATTTCTTTATCACTTCCTTTGAGTGAAATCAGGACAAGGCGACTTCAGCCACCCCTTACTAGATTATTCCATCCAGAAACATCATTGCAAGGGTAGAGTTAAACCCCAGGGAACTCTAGGAGTAAAGTAGGTTGGGAAGGGTCCAAAACATGCATAGAAAGCATCTACTAAGGACAAAATATGACTTGGAGAGAAGGGATAAAACGCCATATTTCAGGCAAATGAAAATCAATAGAAGAAAGGAGGGGTTGTAATCTAATTTTTAATACAAGTAAAATTTAAAGCAGCTGCAGTCAAAACAGACAAAGATGGACACTTCATAGTGGTCAAGGGAACAATACAAAAAGAAGAAATTTCTATTCTAAATATTTATGCACCCAGCTTGAATGCTTCCAGATTTATGAAACAGGCCTTAATTAGTCTAAGCAATATGATATCCTATAACACCATAATAGTAGAGAACTATAATACACCTCATACAAAGCCAGACAGATCCTCTAGACAGAAAGTAAACAAAGATACAAGGGACTTAAACCTGACCTGAGAACTACTGTGCTTAATAAGACATACACAGACCACACCAGCCCAAAACTAAGTAATACATGTTCTTCTCATCAGCCCAAGGAACGTTCTCCAAAATAGATGTCCTAGAACATAAATCAAACTTCAACAAAATCAAAAGAATTAAAATTATACCTTGTATCTTCTCAGACAACAAGGCAATAAAGGTGGAACTCAACTTCAAAACAATGTTCATCACCTCACAAAGGTATGGAAAATAAACAACCTAACACTGAATTACAGTTGGGTAAAGAAAGAGATTAACAAAAGGAAATCATTAACTTCCTTGAGCATAACAACTATGAAGACACAAGCTACCAAAACCAGTAAGACACTGCAAAAGAAGTCCTAAGAGGAAAATTTATTGCATTAGTTGCCTACATATGAAAAACAGAAAGAGAGAACATAAACAATCTAATTAATCATCTTAAAGAAATGGAAAAGAAAGAGAAATCCAAACCTAAACCTAGCAGAAGAAAAGAAATAACCAAAATTAAATCAGAAATAAATAAAATTGAAAACAAAAGAATCATTGAGAAAATTAATTAAACAAAAAGTTGGTTCTTCAGAAAGATATATAAAACAGATAAGCCATTGGCCATATTGAGCAGAAATATAAAAATTAAATCTTTAATAACCTCAATCAGAAACAAAAAGGTGGAAATAACAACTGATACCACAGAGATACAAGAGATTATTTCTGACTACTACAAAAAATTCTATGCCCAGAAAATTGACAATGTGGAGGAAATGGACCAATACCTGGAATCACACCATCTCCCTATACCTAACTGGGAAGAAATATATCTCTTGAAAATTACAATATCAAGCACTGAGATTGCAGAAGAAATAAAAAATCTTCCGACATAAAAATGTGTAGGACCCCATGGCTTCACATACGAATTCTATCACACCTACAAAAAAACTCTTGTACCTATATTGCATAACCTATTCCAAAACATTGAAAAGGAAGGAACCTTACCCAAAACATTCTATAAAGTAAACATCACCTTGATTCCAAAACCAGGAAGAGACCCAACTAAAAAGGAGAACTAAAGACCAATTTGACTAATGAATATCGATGCAAAAATATTCAACAATGTCTTAGCAAATAGATTGCAGCTACACATTAAAAAACAATTACGCACCATGATCAAGTAGGTTTCATCCAAGAGGTGGAAGAGATGCAAGGTTGGTTCAACATTTGCAAATCCATAAATGTAATACACCATATCAATAGAAGCAAAAGCAAAGAACATATGATCCTCTCAATTGATGCAGGAAAAGCATTTGACAAAATTCAGCATCCTTTTCTAACAAGAACACTTAATAAAATAAGCATAGGTTGTGCATTTCTTAAGCTGATTGAAGTCATCTATGACAAACCCACAGCTAACATCATATTGAATGAAGAAAAGCTGAAACTTTTTCACTTAGAACAGGAACAAGGAAAGGATATCTGGTATTGCCACTATTATTCAGCATTGTGCTGGAAGTTGTAGCCAATGCAATCAGACAAGACAATGATATAAAAGACATCCAAATGGTGACAAAAGTAGTCAAACACTTACCCTTTGATAATGATATTACCTTATACTTAAAAAAAGCAGCAACTCAACCAAAAAACTCCTGGAAGTGATCAGGAAATACAGTAATGTCTCACAATATAAAATCAATGTCCACAAATCAGTAGCCTTTGTATATGCCAATAACAACCAAGATGAGAAGCAAATCAAGGACACAATTCCCTTCACAGTAGCTTCAAAGAAAATGAAATGCATAGTAATATATCTGACAAAAGATATGAAGGATATTTACATAGAGAATTATGAAACCCTAACAAACGAAAGAGAACAAGGCTTAACAAATGGAAAAATATACTATGCTCTTGGTTGGGAAGAATCAACATTGTCAAAATGTCTATTCTATTCAAAGAAACCAACAGATTAAATTCAATCCCCATTAAAATACTAACATCATATTTTGAAGAACTAGAAAAAATAATACTTTTTTGGTATGGAACTAGAAAAGCCACATATAACCAAAGCTATTCTTAGTAATAAAAATAAAGCCAGAGACATCACCCTATCATGCTTCAGGGTACATTACCAGTCCATAACATGGACTTGTAATAAAAATAGCACAAAATTGGCACAAAAAGAGAGACCTAAACATATGGAACAGAGGTGAAACCTGTCTCTACTTGCCATGTGACCTTTTATAAATCAAAAAAAAGCATACAGTGGGGAAAAGAATCCCTATTCAACAAATGGTGATGCCAGAACTGGATAACTAAATGTAAAATACAGAAACTGTACCCATACCTTTCACCACTTACAAAAATTGACTCAAGATGGATAAAATATTTAAATCTCAGGCACAAAACAATGAAAATATTAGAAGAAAGTATAGGGACAACTCTTGATAATGTTGGCCTGGGGAAAGATTTTATGAAGAAGACTTCAGTGGCAATTGCAACAGCAACAAAAATTAACATATGGGACTTAATTAATCTTAATTAAAAGGTTCTGCATAGCTAAGGACACAATATGTAAAGCAAACAGACAACCTCCAAAATGGGAAGAGATATTTGCAGAATATCAATCTGACAAAGGAATGACAATTAGAATCTACAAGGAAGTCAAATTAATCAACCAAAGAAAGCAAACCCCATCTACACTGAGCAAGAGATATGAACAGAACGTTCTCTGATGAAAACAGACAAATGGCTAAGAAACATTTGAAAAAATACTCATCATCCCAGATATTCAGAGAAGTCAAAACCACCATGGATTATTACCTACTCCCAGTGAGAATATGTAGAGGAATGAATGCCATGCTTACAAGGACAGTTACTGATTTCTATCACATTAAAAGGAAATGCTGAGAACAGGACAGTCTCCTGGAAAGCCTAGAGATGTTTCATTACTTAGGGGCAGTCCCCCACATAACTCAGTGTTCCAGAATGAGATAAGATTGATGACTCACCAGTAAGCATGTGTTAAACATTGATGATTGGTATTTCTTCATGGGGGTTGTGGGGAAAAACACGTGCAGAAAAAGCATGTGGCAATCCTTATGCATGCAGCCCTCATATGTCATTACCTTAATTCTCCACACCTGTTATGTATAACCTCAATAAATAGCCATTGTAGAGAGGGCTCAGGGTTACCCCACACTTAAGGTTAGCCCACCTTCTGCAAGTTTGTACTTCTAATCCATGTCATGCCTGGTTACTTTGTGCAGGCACCAAGACCAGGGCCATAGGGGTCATGACAAGAATAGCCTACATCACAAATTCACAAAGCTATAGATGCTGGCGTGGATGTGGAGAGAAGGGAACACTTTTATATTGCTGGTGAGACTACAAACTAATACAACCTTTTTGGAAGGAAGTATGTCGAATCCTCAAAGAACTCAAATTACACCTACCATTTGATCCTGCAATCCCATTAGTAGGCATACACTTAGAAGAAAAAAAAAATCCTTTTATCATAGGAACATTTGCACTACACTATTTATTGCAGTTCAATTTACAATCACCAGAATGTGGGAACAGCCTAAATGTCCACCAACCCAGGAATGGATTGACATACTATGTATATGTATGCCATGGAATACTATTTGCCATCAAAAAAGATGGAGACTTTACATCTTTTGTACTAACCTGGATGGAGTTGAAATGCACTCTTCTTAGAAAAATATCTCAAGAATGGAAAAGCAAGGATCCAATGTACTCAATACTAATATGAAACCATTGGATGATCTAATACACACTCACATAAAAGAAAAATTCAAATAAATTGAAGGTTGGGGTTTGGGGCAACAAGGGATAGGGAGAAGAGAGGAGGGAGGGAAATGGATGTTCTCCCACTTCATGGGCACAATGTTAGGGTGTATGGCATCTCTTGGGGTGGGGACACAATTGTAAGAGGGACTTCACCTAACGAATGCAAACATTGTAACCCAATTCTTTGTATTCTCAATTAACCTGCAACAATAAAAAATAAATAAACAGAAACAGAAACTACACAAATAAACAAAGGACTTAAATGGGACCCTAGAACAATTAGGCTTAATAGACATATACAGAATGTACCACTCTAAAACTATTGAGTATTTATTTTTCTCATTAGCTCATGGATCATAGTCCAAAATGGATTTTATCTTATGTTGCAAATAAAATCTTGACAAAATTAAAAGAACTGAAATTATGCCTTATGTCTTTTTATAATACAAGGGAGTAAAGGTGGAACTCAACACCAACACTAAAAGCTTCATCCCCACGATAAAAGTATAGAAAACAAACAACCTTATCTTGAATGATAGCTAATTCAAGGAGGAGATAAAGAACAAAATAATTAGATTCTTCAAACGAAATGACTATGAATCCATGAGCTATCAAAACTTTTAGGATACTGTAAAAGCATTCCTAAGAGGGAAGTTTATCACATTAATGTCCAAATCCAAAAAATAAGAAGAGTACAAATCAACAACCTAAAGAACAATCTCAAGGAACTGGAATATGAAAGAGCCATCCAATCCCAAACTTAGCAGAAGAGAAGAAACATCCAAAATTAGGTCAGAATTAAATGAAATTGAGAACAAAAGAACCATTTTGTAAGATTAGTGAAACAAAAAGGTGCTTCTTTGAAAAGATAAACTAAATGAATGTAATTTTAGCCAGATTAACTAAAACAGAAAAGTAAGATCTCTTATACCCTTGATCATGTAAGAAAAAGGGAAATAAAAGCAGATGCTACAGAGATACAAAAGATCATCTCTAGTGCCCACTGAAAGCTCTATGTCCAGAAATTTTACAATGTAGAGGAAATTGACCAATACTTGGAGTGACACAACCTCCCTAGACTTAACCAGGAAGGAATAGACCTAATGAACAAACCAATATCTAACTCCAAATTTGTATTAAAATGGCTCCCAAGTACAAAAATCCCTAGACCAGATGGCCTTAACACTAGAATTCTATCAAACCTTCAATCGTTTTCTTTTTCCTTAATCAGGCCCAGGTGAGTTTTGGACCTATTGTTCCAGGTTTAGCAGGGCCACCACTCTAACTACTGAACTACACTATGTAGACAATCATACCTTCAAGGAAGAGCTTGTACCTATACTGCAAAACCTCTTCCAAAACACTGATAAGTATGGAACCCTCCACAACATTTTCTACAAAGCAAATACTATTCTAATAACAAGACCAGGAAAGGAACCAACAAAAAAGGAAAATTACAGAATAATTACTCAAATGAATATTGATAAAAAATACTCAATAATATAGTGTGTAGAACACAACTACACATTAAAAAATACATCATGATGAAATAGGCTTTATCCCAGAAATGCAAGGTTGGTTTAACATACACAAATCCATAAATGCAATTCACACCATAAATAAAAGCAAAAACAAAGACCATATGATCCTCTCAATAGACACAGTGAAAGCATTCAACAAAACTCAGCATGCTTTTATGACAATGACAGTTAAGAAACTAGGCATAGGTGGCACATTTCTTAAACTGATAGAGGCCATCTAAAACAAACCCACAGCCAACATAATGCTGAATAGAGTAAAACTAGAAAACATTTCCATTTAGAACTGGAACCTGACAAGGATTTTCTCTATTGCCCCTGCTATTCAACGCAATGCCAATATGTTCCATCCAATCAAGCCAGTAAAAGAAGGATATCAAGGGTATCTAAATGGGGACAGAGAGGATCAAACTGTTGCTCTTTGCCAATGATATAACGTCTTACTTAGACCACCCCAGAGGCACAACCACAAGACTCCTGGAAGTGATCAAGAAAGAAATTAACATCTTGCGATATAACAACAATGTCCCCAAAATCATTAGCCTCCATATATACCTATAACAATCAAGCTGAGAAGGAAATCTAGGGTACAATATCCTTCAAAGTAGCATGAAGTAAAATGAAACACCCAGAGATATCGCTAATAAAGGAGGTGAAGGATATCCTCAGAGAGAATTAAGAAACCCTATGAAAAGAAATCACAGAAGACATTAACAAATAGAATAACATGCCATGCCCTTGGCTGGGAAGAATCAATGTTGTTAAAAATGTCTATACTACACAAAGAAATTTATAGATTTAATACACTCCTCATTAAATTACCAGCATCATACTTAGAAAAACTCACATTTTTTTTTCATTTTGTTTGGAACCAGGAAAAAAAAAATCCCTTCATAGCCAAGGGCAATTCTCAATAATAAAAACAAATCCATAGGTATCACTTTACCAAACTTCAGGTTATAAGTACACAGTGATCAAAACAGCATGGCATTAGAACAAAAATAGAGCCATAGATCTATGGAACAAAGTAGAAAAGCAGATATGATACCAGCCTCTTATCACCAACTGATCGTCCAAAAACAAAACAAAAGCATATATCAGGAAAAGGAAACCCTATTCAATAAATAGTGCTGGGAGAACTGAGTAACCACATATAAAAGACTGAACCTGAACCCACACATTTCAGCAGTTCCAAAAATTGACACACAGTAGATAAAAGATCTACGGCATGAAATAATATATAATTCCTAGAAGACAGCATGGGAAAAAACCTTGATCACATAGAACTGGGGGAAGATTTTATGAAAATTTCAATGGCAATTGAAGCAACAACAAAAATAAATAAATTGTAATTAATTAAGCCAAAAAGCTTCTGCATAGCTAAGGACACACCAATTAAAGTAAACAACCTTTAGAATGAGAAATATTATTTCCATGTTATGAATTTGACAAAGGGCAGATAACTAGAATCAATAGAGAACTGAAATTAATCAACACAAAAGAGCAAATAACCCCATTTAATATTGGGCAATAGACAAGAGTAGAATCTTCTCCAATGAAGACAGATGAATGGCCAAAAAAACACACAAAAAATGTTCATTGTGCCTAATCATTAGAAAAATGCAAATCAAAAGCACCTTGAGATATCACCTAACCCCACTGAGAATAGCCCACAACACAAATTCCCAAAGCTGCAGATGCTTACGTGGTTGTGGAAAAAAGGAATTGAAAACTAATACAGCCTCTTTGGAAGGAAGTATGGATAGTCTTCCAAGAACTAAAAGTACGCCTTCCATTTTTATCCCCAAATCCCATAGATATCTACTCAGAAAAAAAAAAAATTTACCATAAGGACATTTAAACTAGAATGTTTATCATAGCTAAATTCACAATCAAGAAGATGTGGAATCAACAAAAGTGCCCATCAACCCCTGAATAGATTAATAAACTGTGGCATATGTATACCAAGGAATACTATTCAGTCATAAAATAGATGGGGACTTTCCATATTTTATATTAACCTGGATGGAGTTAAAGAACATTCTCTTTTGTAACATGTTAGAAGAATAAAAAAAAAAAAAAAGAAAAAAAAAAACAGTGTCCAATGTAATCAGTACTAATATGAGACAAGTAGATGAACAGCTATATGCCCACATAAGAGAAAAATGCAATTATATTCAAGCGGAAGGAGGGAGGGACAAGGAGGGTGGAAAGGGGAGGAGGGAGTGGAATTGGTAGGCTCTCACCCAACAGTGACAATATAAAGGTATATGGCACGCCTCTTAGTAAATGGCTCAAGTACAACTTGGACTTTACCTAATAATGTAACCTAACTGTTTGTATGGTCACGTTAATCTGAAATTTAAAAAAATTAAAAAAATCACAGTGATATTTCACCTTACTTCTGTTAGAATAGTTTTTAAAATGTCCCAAAACAGTAGATGTAGGCATGCATGA
>CAUYRH010043577.1:0-13485 GCA_963574655.1 Perodicticus potto | reverse complement strand
AATCGGAGATATTTTTATCCACCTGATTAATGTAACATTCATGATATTTTCTCATTTACTATGTGAAAACAATTTTGATCCGTATTTAGAAGATTTCTCCTGACCCTTCACATATGCACCACAAGTGTGATCTCACCCTCTGTACATTTTAATAACTGTCGTCTCTTCTCCTTGTTCGGGAAGCCTTGGGGGTGACAGCTGTTTCCCTGAGTGTTGTCTCTGATGCTTCCCGATGCCTAGGCTCTGCTCTCCCAAGAGGAGTGCAGGCAGGAGAACTCTGATTTTCTGTGTCCTTTAGGGATGTCACTGAGGCCCGCACTGTGGGGACAGTGGGAAGAGGGGAAACCCCAAGTGGGAAGGCAGTGATGGGACTTGAAGATTAGACACGGGGTGAGCAGAGAGGGGCCGGAAGAGGCCAGGTTTCCGTGCTGGCGACGGCGCAGTGAAGACTCCGTAGAGATCTGGGAAAGCAGGGGAAGGAGACGCGTCCACGCGAGGGGCATTCAGGTGGCGATGCCAAAGGCACCTGGCAAAGCGGCAATCCCCGTGCTAAGGAGAGAGGACCATGACTGTGCCCTAGTTCCCTGGGACTGAGGATGGAGGGACAGGGTTTTCAGGTAACTTGTAAAAAGGGGCATCGTGCAGACTCCGATGGGGGGCTCCTGCTCTACCAGACACACTGGCTCCTTTCTGTGGCCCCGCACGGGTGGAGGAGAACAAGCGCTCCAGGTACCCAGTCTCAACGGAGAAGGTCTCAGTGAGTGTTGGGTCCTGTTGCTGCCAAAGGAAGCAAACTTCACTCTTGCCGAAGCCCATAGGGTGGGCGGCACCGATCCTCGCTTTTTCTGAGATGGAAGTGGATGAACAAGCCACACAGACGTGAGCAGCGGCCACCATGCCTGAGGTCATCAGTGAAACAGGCCCCAGGGCTGAGCTGGCCGCGTTGTGATACCCCCACGGGACAGGCACAGGGTGAGCAAGTTCTTACAAGACACACCGTCGTCCGTGCTGGTGAGAGTCAAAGTGACTTGTTACACTTCCTCTTTCTGCTTTCTTTGTTGTCTAAACTGGGTCTGTCGGGAGGGAGTTTTCATTGATATTATGCACCATTAATTAAAACCTATTTATCAAACATTTACTGAGTTTTTCTTATGTTCTGAGTACCATGCTGGGCTCTGGGGAACATCACTATGGGTAGAATCAGGCCTGAAGTTGAGAAGCTTTGTTGTGCACTTTAACCTGAGTCCCTCGTGTCCCTGTGGTGGTCCCCTTGATTAAAACCTGACCCCCCAGGGCTCCATCCTTCCTTTGACAGGCAGCCGTGTCCCCCCACACCTGCTCTCCCCAGCTGTCTGTGGGGCACGGGGGTCCTCCCTGGTGCTGCCCACTCTGAGTTCTTGGATAGGAAAGGTCCTGGGGCTAAAGAACATTGCTCTTGACTCTGGAATGGTAGACAAGTGACGGAGGGGATGGGGGAAGCAGAGAAACGCAGGAGGAAGGCTTTCCCACCTTAGAAACTGGCTGACTTAGAGGAGGCGGAGGTAGAGCCTGTGCTGGGCCTGGGAAAATGAAAGGACCGGGCTAGGACTGGGAGGTGCTTACAGGATGGTGTCCAGCCAGAGAAAATTTCTCATCCAGCAAGTCTGGGGGAAGGGCCTGAGTCACACATGCTGTACAGTCTGTACCTTGATGCTCTCTTGAAAAAGACAGGGGATCACGATCCAGAGACTCCCTGAAGAATATTGCCCTCTGCTTGTGTCTCCAAGGAAATCAGTCAGGCCGGGTCGTGTGATGCTGCTGTGACAACCTGCAGGTCTCAGCGGCACCGCTCCAAAGGTCTCTGCCCCTCATTTGGTGCCCAGTGCAGCTGGCGGGGTGTTCTCGTTGGCGCTCCCAGGCTGCAGGGAAGCTGGTAGAGGCTTCTCTGCGGAAACATCAGAGATTGCTCAGTGGAGGGGATGGGAAAGGAAGGTTACATCACACTGGATCTTAAAGGTGCTGCCCAGAAACACCAGGAATCACATCAGCCAGATGTCATTGGCCGAAGCGGGTCACACACAGCATGGTGGCTGAGGATACACGCCCACCCTGTGTCCAGAGCAGGATGGCTCTCAGCATCTTGCCACAGACTCTGGGCACTGTGCAGTGAGCTACTGGTGGTTCTTGTGGGGCAGCCGTGTGGGCAGGAAGAATGTGATTTCCTGGGATCACTCGGCTGAGAATCCTCCATTGAACCTCAGACACCTGTGGTGCCTGGGAGTCCTGTAACGGCACACAGTGTCAGCATAATTAACAAAGGCTTAGCATGTCTCGCAAACTAATAAACTCTCTCATACTCGCCCTTTGTGTTTTGATGAGTGGAAAGGACCTTGTAGGAAGCGAGGATGAGGAGGTACTCGGTGCAACCACCAATGAGCTTTCACGTAAGTGGCCGGCTCTGCCCTCCCGAGAGGTGAGCAAGGGTGGAAACAGACTCTGGGGCCACATACAGAGCATGGGCTGGAATCTGCCTCCACCGGTTAGCCTTCAGTGACTCCGGGCCATTCTTTCATTTCTCTGCGTCTCGGTTTCCTCAACCACAAAATAAAGATAACAATAGTGTCTGCCTCACCGGACTGTGAGGACCTGATGTTTGTAAGGTGCTAAGAATGATGGCCAGCAACAGAGAAGCTGTCTGTGTAAGCATTTGGCAAATAAACTTAAAATCCTCTACTTTGTCTAGAGTTTATTACCCAGTGATCTCAAGGGGAGTTAAATCGTGTGCTTGGGGAAAGGGAAGAGCCGTATCTGTCCCACTTCCCTCCAAACTATGTATTCTTTCTTTCACACCACACTGGGGGCTGAATAGCAGGATCAAAAGGGGGGAAAAATGAGAAGCAATGAGACGCAGGCAAGGCAAGCTTTTCCTTTAGTAAATAGCTTCTCAGCATTGCCTTCACCTGTGTCCGGAAGGTTTTCTCTTTAGAAAAACCTGAGTAGATCTTTGAGGAACCCGTCAATAAGCAGAAATTGTGGCCCCACATAAGGAAGACACAGGCCAGTGCCCTAGAATGACATTGTCACCAACATCTTAATGACCTGCTCCAGGTACAGTGGCCCAGAACAATTCTCAGCCAGTAGTCAGGCTTGAAGAATGTTAACGATCTTCTATGAATGCTCACAACTGTGCCAAGTAGGCAATGTTTGATCGAGGTATAAATGACACGCTTTACCTCTTTAGATGGATCCTGTGAACATCAGCAGGACAGGAAGAGAGCAAGATAAATTTGGCGTGGTTCAAATGCTGTGTGTAAAAATAAGTGCAAGGGAGCAAGGCAGGCCTTCCCGTCACAAGTGGCAAAGAGCCAAGGGATGCGCCTTCTGAGTTCTCACCTCCTCGGTTGGAAGATCCAGATGTTTGTAGGGAAGACCTGTGGCCTTGTGGCCAAGAGCACGCTCTGAGGTCAGAGAGGTTGCATTTAAGCCCAAGCTTTTTCACCAACTACTTTGCCATAGTTTTCTCACATAAACAAAAGCTGTGACATTAGGGGTTCCTTCCAAGATTCACCCCGTCTCTCTCCCCCACTGTGTGGCATGCGCTTTGGGTGAAATCGACACCATCTCCAGCTTCAGAAGTGGACCCTGATTGGCTAACCACTGTGCTTCCACCCCTTGTCCTAACTGACAGCTCCACAGATCCCCAGACAACTCATACGTTGGTGTAAAGCTCTGTATGAAGAGCCATTTTTGTTCGTTTGTTCTGGGAAGATGTCCATCCCCTTGCATGTGGGTGAGGAAGCGTGCAGGCTTTGCGATTGTGAGGGAATCAACTTGTTGACAGCTGTAACAAACGGAGGAGGGCAGAGCTGTAGGAACTGCCAAAAACATTGATCCTGAATCCACAGCTCTGATCAAGCTGTGCCTGAAGCCCACCCTACTGCTGGACTTTTCAGTTATATAAGTGATGAATCTTTCTTATTAGTTAAGCCACTTGAGTTGTATTATTTGCCACACAAAACATACCAATTTGTATGCTTCCTGCTGGGTGGTTGTGAGGGTTAAGTGAGGGTTAAGTGAGTGGGAGCATGGTGAGTTCTGAGACACTGTTGCCCGCCCCGTGGGGATGAGGTTGGAGGCTGCAGATAATGACGTGTAAGCAAGCCCGAGGGGTGGGGTGGTGGTGATTTTTGGTGTAGAGAATAAGAATTAAGCGGAGAAACAATCACGTAAACCTTCTCTTTCATCAATCCCTCAGGCTAATTACTAATTAGTTTACTATTTAATTGGTAACTACAGCTGTTAATTATGTTAGAAAAAAGAGATTTATAAATGTGCAGTCTCATATATTCTATAATTTAGAATCATGAATCGGAAGGAGGTATGCGATTTGCTTGCCAGTTCAGAGGGCTCTGGGCCTTGAAGATGTCTGACGGAATGGAACGCGGCACAGGCCTGAAATAATCGTCAACAGTCGAATGAATAGGAAAGTCGAGTTTTTTACAACCACAGGACTGAAGAGAAATCAGTTGAGATTACAGTGTTGTCACAAGTCTTCAGCCAAGTGAGGAATGTGGGGGTGGAAA
Organism: Perodicticus potto; assembly: GCA_963574655.1. NCBI lineage: Eukaryota > Metazoa > Chordata > Mammalia > Primates > Lorisidae > Perodicticus > Perodicticus potto. The sequence continues at coordinate 8,923 of CAUYRH010043577.1, read as the reverse complement.
CCTGCCTTTCTGAGGCTGGGGTGATGGACTGCTCTGGGCCCTGCGGGAGCCCCAGGGGCTGGGCGGGGGAGAGGCTGCTATTGACAGCCGGGGAAACAGGGAGATGACAAAAGGGACGAGAGATAATGAGCTCTGGGCCTGACATGTTTAGTTTTAGGAGGTGGTGGGACACCCAAGTAGAGATATTCTGCAGACAGAAAGAAATATGGGATTGAAGTGAGGCTGAGAGGTCAAGGCTGGGCTGGAGATTTGGGAGTCATCTGCGTTCAGGTGGTAATTAAAGCCATCTGACGGGAGCTTCCCAGAGGAGGGTGGGGAGGGAACGGAGCCCGTGGCCCCGACTGAGCCCTGCTAAAGGGAAGAAGGAAAAGAGAGGGCCAGGCGCTCACAGGAGGTTCAGAGAGAAATGATGGGGGGAAGGACAGACAGCTGCGGAGTGGGGCCTGCGGCCGAGGGGAAGGGCTGATGGACGGAGCCCCGTGAGATGGTCCCAGAGGAGGGAAAGCTGTAAAGAGCGACTAGACAACCGGGTGTTCCCCTCATTGTACGGATGCCGTTTAGAAGGGAGCAAAGGCCGCTTACCCTCCAAAGAGTCAACGACTCACTGGGATGGGCTGAAAGATTTGGGGGAGGCTGGTTCCACAGTGCTTCCCCTTTACCTAGAAAGGAAAGAGTATCTGCCAATTTGGAGGGTCACCATCTTATACCCCGAGGAATCCTGATAATGCCAGTTGTGATAGCCTGCTGATTTATTCAATTCATAGGCCTGAAGGAATTGTGCAGTGATAAAGCCTGAAGAATCCTGTCCCTCTAATAGTCGAGCAAATCCCTTTAAGCAAGACGCACATTAATAACCGAATGATGATAAGATCATTTCCTTGGGGCCTCCAGAGCCCGTGTGGAGGTGAAGGTGGTGCAGGGTACAGCTCTAGCCCGGCCAGTGAAGCAGACTTTAGCGGGCTGGGCCAGAGCGCTGTTTTTCAGGATTAATATTCATCCCCCCACCCCTGCCCCCATGGTAACCCAACAGCTGCTCCCATATGAAGAAGGAAACCGTATTTCCATAACAAACCTGATAGTTGGGTAGGGAGGACTGGGTTACAGCCAGGGACAAGTGGCTACCTTACACCGGAAAAGCATAAACTTTTGCTCTGAGACATAACGTTTGTTTTGCTATATTTTTTGCATTTATAATTTAATATAGCATTGATTTTCCAGCCCCTTTAAAATTCCACCAATAGAATTTGATTGAATTGTTATGAAATGCAGACTGCTTTACAGAGAGGTAAAGGAGCATTAAATTAGCTGCATAGGGGCAGAGAAGGGAGAGATTGGAAAGAATGAGTGTGGGATGGAGGGTGGGGGCCACTGGGGAGGAAAGACTGTCTGCCCACTCTGGAAGGTCGGGATCATCCATGTTGTGTTTTGCGGGGAGGGCCGGGTGGAAGAGGATGAACCTGGGATTTACAGAGTGCCTTTTACAACCCAGGTGCAGCCCGTCCGTTCACGTTCGGCCCACACCAACTCTTTAAGGTGTGTTATGTTCCGCTTACAGGTGAATGAATGGAGGCTCAGCTTTGTAATTTCTGCAAGGCTGTGGCAGAGGCAGGACCTGGAACAAGTCTCCCTGCCTCACTTCCTTCCTGCCTCCAACTCTGTCCTTTCCTTCTCTTTTTCTGCTTCCTTATGAAGGCCTTACAGGAAAGCGCTGTCGCTTTCTGCCTCACCAGCAGCCACCATTCACTTGCCAGATGTGCGCCCTGAGCTGTCCCCTCAGCGGGCAGCGTGACGTGGAGTGGCAGCGGAGGACTGGGTGCCTCGTGGTCCGAGGTCTTCTCACATGCGGGCAGCTCCCACAGCAGGTGGAGGGGGGAGTCCCTGCCTCTGTACCCAACAAGGCAGGCCTTAGGGCCCGTGTCTCAGATTGGCACCTGGGCCTAGAGAGAAGGCAGAAAACCGGTCCAAACTCAGGAGGACGGAGAGACCAAACCCCGTTTCACAGCGAGGCCCGTTGGCAGATGAGGAAGCTGAGAGGGAGGGTGGCATCTGGGCCTCGCCCCTGGCTGTCAACTCCAAGGCCTAGTTGCAGCCACAGGGTTGAGCATTGAACACAGGTACCCAGGGACAGGGTTGGTCTAGCTGGCCCCGGTGAGTGAGGGAGGGATTGGGGAATATAAAGAAATGGGGGCTAGGGCAAGGACGAGTCAGTATTTTTTCCCCAAGGGGAAATAGGCCTAAAATATAAGGCAGGTAAAATATAAAGTGACCCATTAAAATTTGAATTTCAAATAAATAAAAAGGTAATTTTTAATGTAAGTATGTTCCAATTAAGGATGCATGAGGCATATTTATACCAAATCTATAAATCAGTCATTGCTTATCTAAAATTCTGATGCCGCTGGGTATCTTGCACTTTCACTGGCTAAATATGGCAACCCCATGCACACGGGGTTAGGGAGGTTCGCGTGTGCCCCCTGTTCTCTGGTGGGCACGGCTCCGTGCCCTCCACTCTGGAGTGAGCTTCTAGGTGGGGTTGGAGATGTGCAAAGGGGCTTCTCTTGCATAAAGACACAAGAACAGCAGAAATGACAGAGCCATCACTTGTAATGTCGCTACACAACTTCCTGAAACTAAACCCTGACATTTTATACCACTAGTTAATAAAAAAGATGTGGTACTTAAGATAATAAAGAAGCATGCAGAATATTCTAGTAAAATTATATTATTATAATTCCATGAAAGGATCAGTGAACTTTTTCTGTAAGGGCCAGATAATCAATATTTTAAGCTTCGGGGAAAGTCCAAATGTCTCCATCACATGTTATTTTCCTTCCCATCTTCCTTCCTAAACAATCATTTAAAAATGTAGAAATTATCTTTAGCTTGTAGGCTAGACAAAAACAGGATGGGAGCTAGATTTGGGCCTGTGGATTGTAGTTTGTGGCCCATCCCAATGTGAGCATTAAGGTGATGTGAGGGGCTCTGGTGAGGAATATTTATTCATAAATATTATGTTTCTATTTATCACAACAGGGAAATTTGCATCTGCTTACAAGTAATCGGTGTGTATTTAGCATTTGCTGTCAGCGAGGCACTGCTCTGAGTCTCTCACATGTAGTCACTCATTTTAAGCAGACGTGGAGAGTCTGGACAACAGTCCCAAGGTTACACATATGTGAGGATGTGGCGGAGCTCAGACTGGAAGCAGCCCAGCTCCTGAGAACTCGGCCTTCACCACCCTCTACATTTTCTTATGAGAGTTCTGACTACTTTAAAAATGTATAATCCACCAGGCACAGTGGCTCACGCCTGTAATACCAGCACTGTGGGAAGCCAAGGCAGGTGGATTGCTTGAGCTCATGCCTTCCAGACCAGCCCGAGCAAGAATAAGACCCCATCTCTACTAAAAATAGAAAAACTAACCAGGCATTGTGGCCAGCGCCTATAGTCCCAGCTACTCTGGAGGCTGAAGCAAGGGGGTTGCTCAAGCCTAAGAGTTTGAGGTTACTGTGAGCTGTGAGACCATGGTACTCTACCCAGGGTACAGAGTGAGACTCTGCCTCAAAAAAAAAAAAAAAAGTATAATCATTACACATTGTATGCAGGTATCAAAATACCATGTGGAACCTCTAAAACATATGCAATAATTACATATCGATAATTTTTTTTTTAAATGTCTCTCTGTCACCCAGGCTGGAGTGCAAAGGGACAAGGTGTAGCCTTGAACTCTGGGGCTCCAGCAACCCTCCTGCCTCAGCCCCCTGAGTAGGTGCCCTCCACCGTACCTGGCAGTACAAATTTTAAGAAAGCAAAATAGAAAAAATGTATGAGATTCTTGACCACAGCTCATGTCCTCTTCCAAATAGCTCAGTATCTTAGGTTTCAAATATACTTTGATGAAATGGTCAAAGAAGGAACACTTTTGCTTTACTTTATCTACAGTTTGGAATTTAAGGAATTTCCAGGCTGATTGGAGTAAATCAAACTAGGTTGTGTCAAATGTGGGTAAAGATCACGTATTTCTGGTATCCAGACATAAACAGACCATGCAAATATATAGATTTTGAGTATCAAAGGCTATAACTGTAGAGTCTGGGACTCCCCATTTGAGAAAGAAATTTCTATGGCTCAGGGAGCCTAGACATTGCATTTTTGGAAAACAACACATCAAGAAGTTTAAAAAGCAGGAAATAATAAATTAGAACATTTCTAGCTGAAATATGAAGATGACCAGCCCTCTCTTACTCAAACCTCCCAGATTTGGGGTGCGCTTCCTTTTATCCATACTTGGTAGAGATGCGGAATTTGGGCCACACCACTTCCGCCATCTACTCCAGACCTTCCTGACTCTTAATAAGCCAGTGCGGTGGGAAGGAGAGTCGGTGCTGCACCTCCTGCCTCAATGGGACTAGAGGCTGCTTCCTGGTCTCTGGCTCTCCCTTGGCAGCCTGACAGCTTCCCTGGATTGAGCCAGGGGTCACATGGCAGCCCCAGCTTTGATGGAGGGCAAAGAAGTGATTTCTTATTAATAATGTCTTTTCCCTGTCCAATCCGTTTTATCTTTCTTCCTGGGCCAGGTCTCTCTCCATTTTCTGGCTCTCCCCTTTTTGTCTTTGGACCACTGTTTCTATACCATTTCCTCGGTGACACTTGCCCCCAATAGTAGAATTCCTATCTATCTATTTATAGAATTCCTATCAATAAATTATCAACTTGCTATGTAGTATGACAGGTTTTGAGACATTTTTATTGAAAGAAAACATAAATGCAGAAAAGTATAGGCCATAGCAATTTTAAAGGGTGCTGTTTCCCTCACGGAGTGATGTAACCAGCCTGTTCCACAATAGGCCCGCTTTTGGTTTTGTCTACTTTTACTTTTTTACCCTCCAGGACAAATCTTGTGACCTCAGAATTTTAGAGCGAGTTAGTGTATTCTTGAAGATTTGCCAGCCCAGTTTCTCTTCATGGGATAGAATATGGTTTCAATAACCATGTTTTGACTGAAGAAATGATTGATCAATTTCACAGATCGCTGGAGTAATTGAGCAGCAATTTATCATTATTAAATGATGTCACAATCTCTTGGAGGTGCTGGAAGCCTTTAGTGCGTCTCCAGGGTGATTATTCTCTCCTGGGTCTGCCCTCTAAGTTAAATTTCCTCCCTTTATCCTGCTCTTCCCTTAACAGAGGAGTGCGTAACTTTCCATACTGAATGGGGGGCGCATCATGCATGTGTGCTGGGGGCTGGGGCTGGGGGTGGGCGGGAGCATAGAGTGACCCAATGGCCTTTCATGCACGTTTGTTTTCCACTGGAAACAAATTGCATTGGAAGCAAAGGAGCCATCAGTACCCACGGATGTTTCTCTTGGTACAGTCTAATTTTATGGGATTGGGAAAGTTAAACGATTTCAATTTCAACACAATACTGTTACGAATTTTAGACAAAGAAATGAAAGCATTGTGATTCTGAAATGACTTGTAAGCACAGAAGCTTTTTTTTTTTTTTTTGTGAGACAGCATCTTACTATGTCACCCTGGGTAGAGTGCCATGGCGTCACAGCAACCTCCAGCCCTCGCGCTTAAGCGATTCTCCTGCCTCAGCCTCCCAAGTAGCTGGGACTACAGGCATCTGCCACAATGCCCTGCTAGTTTTGCTGTAGTTGTCATTGTTATTTGGCAGGCCCGGGCTTGATTTGAACCCTCCAGCTCCAGTGTATGTATGTGGCTGGTGCCCTAGCTGCTGCGCTACAGGTGCTAAGCCAGTATAGAAGCTTTTTGTTCACTTAATGTCTTTTTACTTACACTGATGCACCTCCCCTCCTACCTCACACACTTGGTTTGGTTTAGGGTAAGCAGATCTGCAGATACACATAGGTCTTTACTTGAGGTCATCACACACCCTGAAAAGTTGAAATAAAATTACAGACTTGCTCCAATACAGTGCCATGCAAATAGTGGGTACTCAGTAAATTTATGTTGATTTTATTTGCAAGAAAAAGCCTAGATGTTAGATTGTTCGAATGTAGTTCCAGAGTGGATACTTGGGCCCTCGCCTACAGGGCTCATCCAGGTGAGACTGAACTGTGGGGCTGGGACAGCAGGCAGTGATTAATTTTCTTAGGTATTTGATGTGATCCTTTGAAGGGCATGGGCTTTTGAATTTTTAGAATTGTGTTTATTGCAATGGCGCTTCCCTTCTCTGTTTAGACATGAAAGTGAGTGTCGTCGTTGAGCAGTAAACACAGGGGAATGACTCTGTGGCTGAAGTATGTGAAGTATCTTGTAATTCAGTAGGAGAATCAAAGTCCGCTTCAGCTCTGTGCATTCTCAGGGATTCAGAAAGGATTAAGATAACAATGGTTAGGACCCGTGTAAGAGAGTAGCTGAAGGATAGCATTCCTTGAACCTCGGAAACCTAGGTGAAAGGAATTGGGCAATTACGGTCTTTAGCAGATCTAATGGGGTCATTCATGAATGCCATCTTCATGGAACTGTCATCTCAGAGATCAAGGGAGGTCACTGGCTTGAGAGTCGAGGGAATGAAAGTGGAGTGGCTGTTTCCTGCCGAGTCTGTCTAAAGACTCTTAACTCTTGTCTGATGCAAGCTACGCATTTTTCTTTCTCTTTTTCTGGATGACTTCAGGGAGGGTGTAAAGGTACAATGTCTGTGTATAATGAGAGCTTGGTTTTATACCTAGGTTATATTTGTGCTATAGCCAAAGAGCCTGTATTTGTTTTCCTTCTTATCCAATCACCAAATATTTATACATGTAAATTGTGTGTCATGCGGAAGATAAAATTGCAGCTTAAATACATTCATGCTGTTACCAGTATATCAAAAATGTGTGTGTGGGAGATTTCCCACGCCTCTTTGTAGGCATAGAGGAATTTGAAAGTGGGAAAAAGTAAAATTATAATATCCAACTCAAGAGTGATGCGTGTTTTCAGTTGGGTCTAAATGAGGATGACAAGAGATCTGGAAAAAAAAAGAATTCATCTGAGGACAAGAGGAAGAAATTAGGTGGGAGGAGAGATTATTAAGCAGGTACATGAGAATGGTAGGTAAGTATATGAAGGGCTGTATGGTAGAAGAAAGAATTTTTTCTTTGATGCAGAACAAATGGACAGGCATTATAGGGAGGTAATGAACTTGATACAGGAAACACCATGAGTAGACCTGGAGGGGGCTTCCTGCTTTGATACACAGCAAGGATGCTCGACCCGATGAGGTGGGCAGCTTGCAGCTGTCGAAGGCTGGTGTTGCAATGTGTTGATAGCATGAATTTTGCCAAGGTCTAGGAAGATTTGGGGCACGGAAAAGCTTATCATAAGGTAGGCTGCCTGGCGGCACTTGTGACTCATGTGAAGTGAAGGGTGGGGGGATGGGAAGGCAGAGGAAGCTTGGATTTCAGGGACATTTTGCTGAAACATTAACAGGACTTGAGACAGATGCAGAGAACGAAAGAGAAGGAGGGTCTAACGTAAACCAAGACCATATTCCGGGCAATGGGGGCAGCTGTTCCTACTGGCAGCGTCGGGAAGGCCGTGTGCGGGAGATACGTTTGAGGAAGCCAAGGAAGAGGAGAGGGGAAGGGTGTGTTAATACGTTTGCTTCTGGATATGCCAATTCCTCGGGTGGAAAGACGGAGGAAGTCAGTCTGAATTTGGAACTGCCTCGGGCTAGATGCGGATGTGGAAGGATGGTCCTGGTAGGAGCTTCTGCAAGAGAGATTGCAATAAACAATCGAGTGCAAATGTCCGTGTCAGCCCCATCGTAATGGGCATTTAGGGTCTCTTGACAGTTTGGAGACTTTCTGTGCACACGTGGGAGGGGGATGGTGGTGTGGGACAGTGGAAGGCTACAGGGGTTCATATTTTTAAATTATGCAACAGATTATAACAGACAGAGACTAAAATAACAACAACCCTTAAAGCCCCAACTTGCTACTCATAATAGTCCAATGAGCTATTTTATTGAGGCTTGGGTGTATCTGAAGAATCATCAATGTGAAGACTTTTACAGAAATTCTTGCTTTCGGCTCGGCGCCTGTGGCTCAACGGGCTAAGGCGCCAGCCACGTACACCTAAGCTGGCGGGTTCGAATCCAGCCCGGGCCCGCCAAAGAACAATGGTGGCTGCAACCAAAAAATGGCCAGGCATTGTGGCGGTCGCCTGTAGTCCCAGCTACTTGGGAGGCAGAGGCAGGAGACTCGCTTGAGCCCAGGAATTGGAGGTTGCTGTGAGCTGTGATGCCATAGCACTCTATCCTGGGTGACAGCTTGAGACTCTGTCTCAAAAAAAAAAAAATACAATAAAATAAAATAAAAAAAAAAAGAAATTCTTGCTTTCTACGCATAACAACTCATAAAAGGAAAACATGACTTTAAGAAAGTCCTGAGAGGCATCTAGACATTAGCAACAGATACTTCTTTTTAAAATGTTTTTATTAAATCTTTTTTTATTTCAGGTTAATGTGAGGGTAGAAACAATTGTTCCTCTTGTAGTTAGGTCCGACACCCAAAAGGTGTGCCATATACTCTAACACTCTGCCCATTCAGAGGGAGCACACCAATCCCTCCTTCCCCGTCCTCTCTCTCATTCCCCCTTCCCCCAACTTGAATTGAATTGAGTTTTTCTCTTATGTGGGTGTGTGTGAGATGGTCTCCTGGCTTCATATTAACATTTAATATGTTGGATACTTGCTTTTCCATTCTTGTGATACTTTACTAAGAAGAATGTTTCACCTCCATCCAGGTTAATACAAAAGATGTAAACTCTCCATTTTTTTTTTTTTTTTTTTTTTGAGACAGAGCCTCAAGCTGTCACCCTGGATAGAGTGCTATGGCATCACAGCTCACAGCAACCTCCAATTCCTGGGCTCAAGCAAGTCTCTTGCCTCCGCCTCCCAAGTAGCTGGGACTAC